>PVJH01002225.1:0-176040 GCA_004026705.1 Nesogale talazaci | reverse complement strand
AGAAGGGAGTAGAAGGTTGGGATGGGGGGGGGAGTAGAAATAGGTTGCTCCTCTGGAGAACCTTCAGAGAGTGGAAGACCAGGAAGGCACTTCTAATGCCATCTGCAGCTTGCTAGACAAAAGAAGCCCTAGTGGCATAGTGGGTTATCACAAGACGGTTGTGAAATCAACCGTTGCTTTTCAGGAGAAAGATAAGACTTTCTAGGAAAGCGTCACAGTCTCAGAAATCCACAGGACCAGTTCTATCCAGCCTATAGGGAGTCTATGCATCAGCATTGACCACAGGACAGTGAGTCTGTACTGTAAAGCACCTTCCTGCCTCCCCAGGGGCTCTTACAACTTTGTGGCTTAGTCGATGGGTGCGTTGAAGACCACATGCAGAGGAGGTGGCCACAGGGAGTCGGTCTCCCGGGGATGGACATCGAGACAGAGGTCAAAGATCAGCTATGAAAGGGACAGTCAAGAGAGGTGAGAAGCCTGGACGATCCAGCTCGAGTAGGTCCTGACTGCATGCAACTGGAAACAGGGCTTGTGGTTCTTACTTGTCTCACAGCAGAGTCTTTTGCAGCAACACACAGGACACAATGCCATGGTCTCATCCCTTGAAAAAGACCAGACCTTTTCTACATTGCAAAATTACCTCTGCGAAGCTGGGCGCCGCCATCTACTGCTCACAGTGGTCTGCTGCTTCAGTCCTCTGGCGTGATGGAGATGAACCACTACACAGTCCTGTTGGGGGTGTCGCGAGCCCTGGAAGTACTGGCTCAGCTCATCTGGAGCCCAGCCCTCGGCTTCCCACTAGAGAGGCCCACATCCATGAGCACGGATGATCTGCTGAAGTTTGTGGAGTCTACATCAGGGTAAACCTGGAGCGGAGGGAAAAGGGACTACTGGAAGTGAGGGTATGTTTAAAAAACACACAAAAGGATACTTTTATTTGAGGGGGCCTTTAAAGATTGAAGGTTAAGTTTTTCTGAGGCACTGATAACCAGTTTGAAGTTAAATGTAAATGAAGACTTTAAGAAATGAAAAAGCCACCTCTACTCCTCTCACCGGATCCCATCCCCTACCCGGGATGAGGTGCCCATCAACTATAGACTCACCAGGACTGCTCATGCCTGTGATAAGGTTCACGTTGGCATCCTGCCATCTCTGGAGTGGGAACCTGGCCCCTCTTTTCCCGGATCAGAGCTGCTTACAGAGAGTCCGAAGTCAGTTTGGGAACTTTCAGCTCTGCTGTGCCCAGCCCTCAGTATGCCGGCAAGTTAGGACTCTGTCCCCTCAGAAACAGAAGGGACAAAATCATGTTGGATAATTAGCTAGACTACACCCATCACCCTCTCCCATACACAAACACCTCCAGTAAGACCTGTTGATTAGCTGGACATAGTGTGGTGATTTCTTTATGCTAAGTGATGTGCAGAGAGGTCATTGCCTTGGGTGACTGGGACCCAGTGTTTGATTTGATTTTCCTGAGGGTCATCTATTCCCTACGATTTTAGTATTCACTTCCCTTTCAGCCTCTCCTCACTTGCCATGCCTCAGGCTAAGGACCAAGCCATCCCCTCTTGGTCCCTTCTAGACACCCTCATCAGCAGGTCATATGCCTCTCTTGGATCTTTGGCATCTCCAACTCATTTGACTCTACCAGTGCTTACTGTAATGCATCCCTTCTGGAACATATGCCACCTTTTCTTTTAAGGTGCCGTGGGGCAGAGAGCAGGGACTTGGGAATAGCCAGTATGCTAGCTTCATCACCTGGCCCTGGGGCAAGCATCACCTCATTTTGAGCAGGGAAACTAAATTATTCACAAGTAAACACGGGTCCCTTTAAATCACAGCTCTTGGATCTGAGGCAATGAGAAATCATAAGCCTCCTTTCTCATCCCTTGACACGGAAACTCACCATCTTATTTATCAAGGTCCTTCTTCCTGCCTCTGCCCCCAGAGCTCAGTGTATTCCTTTTAGAAACCCCGTGGGCACAGGTGTTCTGTGACTCAGAATGCTGCAGTGTCCTTTCTCTCTGAAAGGACTGATAGATGCTCCTGCCCTGTCTCTTTCCTCCCCCCCCCCAACTCCTACCTGTGTTTGTGTGGGGTCCCAGATCCTAGAAACATGATGTTGAGATGGATACACTGTCTGCAAACCCCTGGGTAACTGTCCTGGTGCACACTTCAGGTTGTTTTGTATAAAATGCAAAATAAATGTTTTTATTAACAAAAAATTACCTCTGCATAATTATCCTCATGGCCCTCCCCCAAGAGGCACCTCAGTCTGAAAGACTGTGTGCCTTTCAGCAGAGGAATTGTATCGAAGACTCTGAAAAGGTCCCCAAAGACTTCAGTCAGCTGAGCTTGACCTCAATCCCCTCTGGTACCTTTGTGGCACAATGATGAAGCATCAAATGCTAAATCAGAAGATTGGTAGTTCAAGCCCACTCAGGGGGCCCTGAAATCTGCTACTAAGAAAACCCCACTGGGGGCAGCTGACACGGTCACATGGGATCACCATGTCTTGGAACTGATTTGATGGCATCTATTAACAACATGGACTGGTGACCACAGGTCTTTAATGCAGAGACCCTGCATTTGGGGGACCCTTGCTCCTCCTCCACTGGTCCTGCTGTTTCTCTTCCTTTACCTGTATTACTTCTCCAGCTGAGTGGCTATTCAATCCCGGTCAGATATCACCCTAGTCAGTGGAGCTCAAGGAGCCACCTGTGAAGGTTTAACATGTTCCTAAAGTGTGTTCTGGGCTAGGATGGTCATATTATCCCATGCTAAAATAGTTCTGTATTGCATGGTCCAATGCAGAACCTGCAACCCTGCATTTCTCCCATGGAGTGCCTGGTGGGTTCGAACTGCCCATCTAGCAGTTAGCAGCCCACCACTTAACCTATCATGCCATCAGGGCTGCCCAACCCTGCATTTCTTACAAGGCCCCCAGGAGTGGCCTAGTGTTCAGTCACTGAACCACTGGACTAGGACGCCAAACCCGCTGAAGCAGAAGCTACCAGGTAGGTTCAGCTAGTCAGGCCATTCCAAAAACAAAGGAAAATACAAACTCACTGCCTTCAAGTTGATGACTCCTAATGATCCTATAGGACAGAGCAGAACCTTCCTGTGAGTGTCTGAGACTGTAAATGGGAGCAGAAAGTTCTGTCTTTCTCTCTTAGAACTGGCTGGTGGGTGAACTTCTGCCCTCGTGGATCACAGCCCAATGTGTAAGCACTATATCCAGGGCACAGGAAACTGGAACGGCCCCCTGCTCTGGGTCTCAATGAAACTTGCAGCAGGAACCTGAGAGATTGCAAAGAGAGGATCAGATGGGTGTAGCGTAGTGTGAAAGCTCAGGAGACCTGGATAAGGCTCACTGCGGTAAAGATGCCAACACCACATCTCTTGTGTGTAAAAATGTGTGCAAAAATGGGGGGAGGGGGATGATGAGCCACCACCTCACCCCACTAGATTCTTTTTAAAGGAAAAGAAAAACAAGTGTTGGTGAGGTTGTGGAGAAACAGGGACTCTCGCCCAAGAAGGATGAGAATGTAAGGTGCTGCAACCATTACAGAAAACAGTGTGACCGTTCCGGAAAAGGCTACTCATGTAGCAAGCTAATCCCAAAGTGTATGTACAAGAGAACTTCCGCATGGTCTCGAAAACCCCCACTCTTCTTACTCCATCTCTTCTGGGCAATTGTTTTGAAGCCCCACGATATCCAGAAGAAGAGGCAAGAAGTCACCCAGAAACCTATCCATGTTCCCCCCAGCACTTTTCACAAGAGCTAAAGAAGGCACTGACCACCGTGTCTCCCAATAGCTGGGTGAACCCAATGTTATCTTCACATGTGGAAGTAGGAGGCAGCCACAGGAAGAAATGGAAGCCGGGGGAGCCCTCTGAAGGAGATCACCCCGTTGCAGAAGGACGAATACCACAGGCTCGCCCTGGGAAGAGAGAAACACACGGCTAGAAACAAAACTTCTCGGCCGTTCCCACAGACGGGAGGGAAAGGTGTTGCTGAGTTGATGCTAATAGCAGAGATTGAGAAAAATGTAAACAGATTAGTAAGGGCCCTGGTGATGTCATGGTTGCATGTTGGGATGCTAATGCCGAGATCAGCTGATGAATTCCCTCAGATCACGGATCAGGGATGCCAAGAGCCTTGCTGTCGTACAGAGTGCATTGGACAGTTGCAGATGTAATTAAGTTAAAATGCAGCACCCTATCATTGGATCTCTCTTATGATCCACTTAGATTCATTCTCATTTTTAATATTTTCTTTTTTGTTCTCTGTCTTACTTTGTTATTCTTGTTAGTTTTTTATTTGTCTGTGCTTTTAATGTTTTTCTGTATGGGAATCCCACTATGGGTAAATCTATTGAGACAGTGGCTGTCGGTTGGGGGTATGGCAGGGAAAGTCGAGGGGGGATGGGAAGCTAATACCACGAGAAGAAGGAAGAAGATGTTCTGAAACTGATTGTGGTGATGATTGCACTCTTGAATTCTTGAAGTGCGTGGACTCTTGAATTGCATGATGAATACAATAGTACCGTTGGTGGGGAGAGTGGAGGGAGGCAGAGAGACACGCACAAGAAAGATGGGCCTTTCTGTTCCCACTGGCAGTCTCGGAAGCATCAGCTTGACGACCATGTGCTGTATGGAATGGCAGCACACTGTGAAGCATGTTTTCGATGGACCTATGCTTGTGGAAGTGGTTGAGGTGGTGTGGATTTTGTTGTAAATATGTTCACCACAGATTTTTTAAAAGAGAGAATGGAGGGATATCAACCAGAGAGATACGTGGGCTTCTCCAACATCTACCTGCTGCCGTTCAATTGATTCCATCTGTGAGTGACAGATGGCCAGCGTGACAGTAGGACAGAGTGGAACTGCTCCCTGGGGTTTCTGAGGCTGTCCGTCTTTATGGGAGCAGACAGTCTCCTCTCTGTCCCTTAGAATCTTGATGGTTTAGAGTTTGTGGTTAGCAGTCCAACACTTAACGCACTGCTCCACCAGGACTCCTCAAACAACAGTGGGCTCAAACGGAAGTACCACCCTTCTCTTCACTGCAACCCCAACGTCTCCCTTCCTTTGCATTTGGATGATGCCCACAGCTGCTCAACAACCAGTCTGGTTTCCAAATCCTTCCTTCTTCAATTTATTGAACGCTCTCAGCCCCCAGGTTTTCCTAAAGCAGAAACATCAAAACAAGCGCCTGCTTAAAAAGAAAAAATCATCCATCGCTCCCCATTGCCTGCCAACTTCTAATCAGAAGCCTCTGCCCTCACACATGTGCTCCGCCAGCTCTCTGAGCCCCGCACCTGCCATGTTGGCTCACAATTTGAGTCATGCAACAAAGAGTTACTGTCCTCACTGTGGCAAGGATTTAAAAGAAACCAGTCACCTGTAGAGTCACAGAATCAATCCCAGGAGGTCCATAGCCTTCCCACAATGCTCCATTGAGCTATTTTGACTGGATAACACAGTGGAAATAATATAATAATAATAATAATAATAGGCACTAAGTATCAGCTTTTGCTCTCTCCAAGACCACAGCCTGGACAACATCTCAACTTTAATCAATGCTCTACACAACTGTATCTATAAACACCCTAATAAGAAAAGAGACAAGACCACAGTTGTGAAAGGATGTCCTTTTACTTGGATCACCATTCACCATTGGAAGCTGCAGTTGGGAAACCAGCTGACATCTTGCCTGGAGCAGATCTGTGCAAGACCCATTCAAAGTCTTCAAGATAAAAAATGTCACTATGCCAACTTACGTGGGCTGAGTTAAGCCAGGATCTTTTCAGTCACCACAAATGCATGCAGGAGGTGGGAAGGAGAAAGGAAGACTGGAGAAGGATGGATGCCTTCTGTACGATGATGGTGGCAAAGAATCCTGACTATGTCACAAAGTGTCAGAGAAAGAGAAAAATCTCTCATCTCAGAGAAAGTACAGCCAGAGGGCTCCTTAGATGCAAGGATAGCAAATCTTCATCTCATAAACTCTGGACACTATTAGGTGGGAGCAGTTAATCAATCTCTGGAGAAAGACATTGGTAGAGGGTTGGCAACAAAGAGGAAGACACTTAAGGAGATGGAACAATAACCCCAGGGAGGGGTACATGCCTGAGAATCATCAACCACTGAGAGCAAAAGGGCAACACTAACCCAAGGACAGAGGTCAGCAGGGTTAGCAAAGAAGGAGGGTTGAAGACAGGAAACCCGAGGAGGAAGGAGGATGAGGATTATTATATTATGGAGACTCCAATCAATGAGATAAAACCAAGTGTGTCTGAATTACCAAATTAAAAAAGTGACCTGCTCTCTAAATCTTCATCCAATACACACACATACACAAAAGGTTTCTTATTCTGTTCTTTCTCTCTCTTTTTAAGAGTGCAATGTGCCAAAAGAATATAGACTTCTGAAACAGGAGACTTCACCATTATTTGTGAATCCCGGAGCACTTCTCTAAGGAGGTGATGTTAGAGCAGAGACTGCAAGGATGAGCAGAATAGAAAGGTGAGGGGTGGATCCTGGCCAGTAATCCTCAGAGGGAAAGAGCAAGGATAGAGAGAAAGAGTCAAAGGAAGCAGGGACTACTGACCTTGACATTAGTAGTCCACTAGGCCACCAAGGTTCTCCTAGCATATAACCAGCAAAGAGAAATGCGCAAACTGATATCACCCAGCTGAACTAAGAAACCCAGTTTTTTTTAACTTTATAAATTATTATTGTTCTGTCGTGCCTTACCCTGCCAGACACCTCCTCAGCCCACTCCCCTGATGCCCGTCCTCCAGAAAGGAGGTCATGTGTAGATCCTTGTACTTGGTTCCGTTTCTCTACCCCACCTTCTCTCCACCCATCCAGTATCTCCAATCTAACCACCAGCCCAAAGGGGCTCATCCATCCTGGTTTCCCCATATCTCCAGCTCCCCTCTCCACTAGTGTACCTTCTCCAGTCCACCCGGATGTGCATGGTAGAGTTGGGACCATGATGGTTGGGGGGGGGGAGGGGGAGGAAGATCTCAGGAACTAGAGGAAATTTGTATGCATCATCATTGCCCAGCTACACCATGACTGGTCTGTCTCCTCCCTGTGACTCCCCTGTAAAGGGGTGACCAATTACCCACCAATGGGCCTTAGGTCCCCACCCTGCTCTCCCCCTCACTTGTAGTGAAGTGATTCCTGTTCTTTGATGCTCGATACCTGCTCCCTTGGGCCCCTCTTGATCACACTTGCTGGTGTGCTTCTTCCATGTGGACTTTGCTGTCTCCGTGTGACTCGGTTATCTTCAAATCCTTGAGACTCTAGACATTCAATCATTTGGTGCTGGGCACCATCATTTCTTCTACTTTGTATGCCTCTGTATCCATTTGTCTTCAGCGATACTGGGGTTAATTGGCCCATTGATTTTGATTTTTGTTCTTTGATGCCTGATGCCTGATTGTTTCAGAACCTCATGATCACACAGGCAAGTGAGTTTCTTTTATGGTGAAACCAGTTTCTAAAATGGAAAAAGGTCCCTAATCCAGGGAACTTCTAAAATACAATAGAGAGAGGGAGAGAAGCCTGTTGAATAATTAGCTTCACTCCCCTTCCTCTAATACAGAAACAAAAATTGCTCACTAAGGACAATCAGTGCAAATCATTTTTAGGTGAAGACTTGAGCAGGCCACTGGAGAAGCATTGCATCTAGGTGAGGTGAGCCTTGCCTTTTGTTTGTTTGTTTGTTTTTTGGGGGGGCATCACTGCCCTCTGGTGGTGGGAGTAGGAGGCCCAGCCTTTGCTCCTGTGGAGCTGGAATTGAACCTCCATCCCAGTGGGCCGCAGACCCGCACACAACCACTATGCCACCGGGGCTCAGCCCAAGAGCCTGCCTTTTTTAAGAGCTGGTGGCCTCTCTGTACACCAACTTGAGGGTTCAACCCTCTGGGGCAAAGCACTCAGCCTGTTTGAGCTGCTGAAGCTTCTGATCCAGGAGTAAGACGGCCCCCCCTGGGGAGATCTCACCTTGACCGCTTTCTCCTTCCATCTCTATGTATTGCTGGAGAGGCCAGAAGGAGGTCTTGCTTTTGCAACTTGAAACTACTAGCTTTCAAGTGTGTGGGGAGGGGGCAAAAGGGAAGGAGATGGGGCGGGCAGGATATTGACTTGCCATCAAGCGGAAACACTCAGCAAACTCGCTGCCTTTGGGTTGGTCCTGATTCACAGTGATCCCATAGGGCAGGGTGGAACTACTCGGGGTTTCTGAGGCTGCAGCTCTTTAAAGGAGTGGAAAGCCTTGTATCTCTCCCTGGAAGCAGTCATGGGCTTCAAACTGCCAACCAGTAATCAATAGCCCGATGCCTAACCATGTATGCCATCAGAGCTTTTTACAGGGAGAACATGAGTCCCTTTTTATTTTGTTTTTGTTTTTTGGGCATCGCTGCTCTCTGGTGGTGGGAGTACGAGGCCCAGCCCCACTGCTGGAATTGAACCTCCGTCCCAGTGGGCTGCAGTCCCGCGCACAACCACTACACCACCGAGGCTCAGCCCATGAGTCCCTTTTTAATGAAATGCTAACTCCATGTGCTCGGTCCACCTTCGGAGCTATTGTTCTATCCTGGACCACCTTCACAACAGACTTGGGATGTCAGGAAGGAAGCATTTCTAGGAATCAGACTGTGTCTCCCGCCCTCCCCAGTCCAATATGTGTTGGATCCTCCCCTTTATGGCTGTGGTCCACTTTAGAAATGGGTTTTTCTTTGTTAGGTCAATAAGGGTGCATTGAAGTAAGGCATGTCCTAACTTTAAATCAGTGGTCAAACTCACCAGCGGGTCTAAAGAAGAAAAATGAAGCTGCCTGCTCCCATAATGAATCACAGACTTAGAAACCCAAGACAGGATCCTCTCTATAAGTTAGAATCAAGCCAATGGCTGTGGACTTGGATTTTTGCTTTTGTAGATCTGTGCTAATGGGAACTCAAAGAGAAGGGGTGTAAGGGAAGAAAGAAAGGAGGAAAAGTGGAGAAAACGAAGTAGGGAGGGTGTGGATGAGGCAGGGAGATGAGGAAAAAGGAATAGGTAGAAAGAAAAGGAAAGAAGTAAACTCAATGGAATAGCCAAGGAGGTGTTGATTTTACCAAAACTTTGCTGTAATCAGGAAGAGGGATTGTATCTAATGTGCCACAGTCGCAAATGACACAGTGACCCTCCTAGAACTGGGGGAGGGGGGCAATGTGCAGCTGGATCACTGTGCTTTGAGGGCTGTCACTTGATCCAAGTGGTAAGGGATTCTCTCCACCTCTGCCCAACTCTGAGAACCATCAAGGATGCTGAGCCCACCTCTCGATGCTCAGCGAGAATTCACAGAAGAGGTGCTTCAGAGAGCCAGTGGGTTCCAGAGCCTTCCACAACTGCTTCTCCCCAGCTTCCAGATTTCACTACAAGCCACTCCTGTTCCCTGTCACAGACAATCCCTTCTCCAGGTCCTCCTATAGATGTCACAGTTCAGATCCCTTGAACAGAGTCCCTACTCCACAAGACCATTCCATTCTGCTTCTCACAGGGACCCCTTCCCTCGCAAATACACCCAGTGTCTGGCCAGAACGTAGATGAGATAGGACTGGAAATACTGGGACTGAACCAGGCCCTGCAGGGCCTTAAAGCTTAGATCAGCAATATGGGCTGAATCCTGAGGGTAATAGGAAGCCCTTGATGCTGTTCAGCAGACACGGTGGCATGGCCGTGTGCTCTATCTTCAAAACAAATTGCTGTGAAAAGGATGGACTGGTATGGAGCCAGAAAGACTGTTGGGGTACCATAACAAGACAGCCCATGTGGTTGCTTTTGTCTGCCTCGTTGGAGCAGCTCAATGAAAGTTAAACTTTAATCGTGGCATGAAAGGTAATAAGTCACTTATCAAGCAAATATTGACAATTTCTGGCTCCTTAATAGAAATGTGGATGGTTTCCACCAGCAGGAACAAAACAAAACAAAACAAAAAAACCTGAAGTTAGGAACTCCCTGTGACCGACCCCTGAGTAACACAGATGGAAAGTTCTTAGCTGCTGATCCAAAGTTGCTGGATCAAGGGCACACAGAGGGCCCTTAGAGAAAGGCCTGGGAATCTATGTGGGGTAGGGTGGGGATCCACCACCAAGACTAACTACTCTTAAAGGGATCACATTAGATAGTTGTGGGTAGTGTGGGAGAAACAGGAGGGACCATCTTCAAAATCATAAAAGAGACCAGGCTCACAGGTCCAATAGAGACTGCTGGGTCCCTGCTGGATGACTCTTGGTCATCCGTCTAGTCTAGGACTTGAACTCACCCCTCATGACTCAATTTTCAGCCAAATAATGGACCTAAAAGAGGAACAATAGCCATAGAGAGATCTGCCCCTTTGAGATTCAAAAGACAGCAGTGACCCCAGGGCCAAGTTGAGCAAGCCTAGGAGACCCTGGAGGCAGAAAATGCAAAGAGGCAGTGGGATGAGTGGGGACAACCATCAGTGAGATGAAACAACTGCGTGCAAATGGCTGAATGGGAAATTGACGCTCTGCAAGTCTTTATCCAAATCATGGTAAGATTTTTTTTAATCCATCCCTGAAAACCCTATGAAGCACAGTCCTACTCAGACACAATGGGGTGGTCCTGATTTCCTAGCTTAGAATTGCAGGTGAAACTCTCTGAAACAGTGACGACAGAAATCAGATTTGTGAAATGCACCCGAAAACATGGAGAAGTCCCATGGAGAGAAGACAGCTATGAGGTGGTACATGAAATAATAGCAACATTTCGGGTGTCAGATCTTCCAAGGATGGGCCATCTGTGATAATAAGAAAAGTCCCAAAGAAGAAGAAAACAAAGGAACCAACGGGGAAATCTTGGTCTTGCTAGCCATCCAATCATGGCCAGATCGGCTTGATAAAGCCCTTCAGACACCCCTCCACCATTAAGAATGGCCCAGGTCATGGTATTGGGGCAGTGGGGGAGGACGGAAGCATTAAAGAATAGAGGAAGGCTGTATGTTTCATTGGTTCTATACTGTACCCTGACTGATTCTTCTCTTCCTAGTGTGGACACCTAGGGGGTGTCCAATTGACCACTAATGGACTTTGGATCTCCACTCTGCCCTCCCCCTCATTCCCATTGTTATGCTTTTTGTTTATTTGTTTTGTTTTAGGTCTTTGATGCTTCCTCCACCTCACTCCTCACCCCCCACCACTACCATGACCCCAATTCTATCTTACAAATCTGGCTAGACCAGAACATGTATACTGGTACAGAAAAGAGCTTGCAACCCAGGGAAGGCAGAACAGATAACCCCGTCAGGACCAACAAGAGGAGCAGTGATACTAGGAGGGTAAAGTGGTGGGGGGAGAGGCAGGGAGAGTAAGGTGAGACAGATCACAATGATCAACATATGGCTCCGATTCCAGGGTGAAGGACTGCAGAAAAGTGGGTGAAATGACACAGTGGTCTGTGTAAGACATGAAAAAAAAAAAAAAGAATAAATTCTCTAGGGTCTGCGAATGAGAGAGGGTTGGGGGAATAAAATGAGGAGCTGATACCAAGGGCTCAAGTAGAAAATGTTTTGCAAATGATCATAGCAGCAAGTGTACAAATGTGCTTGACACAATGAATGCATTTATGTATTGTGATAAGAGCCGTATGAGCCCCCAATAAATGATTTTTGGGAAAAAAAAGATGATGACAACATATGTACAGATGTATTTGACAAGATGGATATATGTACAAATTGTAATAACAGTTGCCAGTATCCCCAATTTTTAGAAGTTGATCTAAATAAATAAAATGTGTGTGGGGGTGGTGGGAGAACAGGCCAGGTATCATTGATGAGTACTGTACGCCTTTAAAAATATAACCAATGTGAGACCAGCTGGTTTGCAATTGCTTGATATCCCAGCTGAGGGTGTAGGGCAGGGAAATGCGATGAGTGAAAATGGACTCAGAAGAAGAGGAATCATGGGAAGGTCCACCCATGGTGAAGAGCCTATGTCACCAAAACACATGGGGAGAAATTTTTTAATGGGAACCTCCAGTCCTGGGCACATCTCTGTGCCAAACACCATTTATAAGAGAGGAAGAAGAGAGAAGAAGAAGAGAAGAGGCAGGTAAAGATGAAAAGAGGAGGAAGGTAGAAGAGGAGGGAGAGGAGAAAGAGGTGGAGGAGAGGAGGAGGAGAGGAAGAAAGGAGGGGGAGAGATGGAGGTCATGAATATATCACTTTTCAGAGTAGTTTCCTAAGTGAACAATTCTTGTAATAGTACTTCATCTTTTGGAAAACTAGAAGCACCTACATTCCCTCCATACCTCAGGGGAAATGGAGGAATGTGTACATATTGCCGTTGTTGAGTAGATATTTTGGTTCTCAATGAGGAATGTAAAATGAGACTACAGCTTTGAGCTACAGCATTTGTGGTGGTCATGTGCTTATGTTAATTTCATGATTAAGATGTAGGGGTGCAGTCTAGTCTGTTAATCTGGAGATAGCCAATGAGGCCTCCATGTGGGCATAGTTTTCCCCTGACACTTCTAGGAAATCTCACAATATTTCCCTCATGGAGATGAGAAACTATCTGCCCAGTTGTTGGGAGTTAGTCTCAGAGACGATGAATTATGGACAAGACAAAGATGGCAGTATCTGAGAAGCTGCAGAAGCCAGAGGAGAAGCTACACAGCCTTGACCTAATGGAACCAGACCTCTGAAGCTGGAGAAGCCATGTGGAGACCCCTGACAGTGCTGAATTGCCTCTACCACCACTGGATACTGTTGATGGACCCTGAGCCCTGGAAATGAGGAGCCGTGAGGGGCCCCTGCCAGTACCAGGACTCTGCACCCACTGACCTGTGACTTCGTGAGTCGGAAGGACACGTTATAGACTGGTATCAGATATATGGGCTAATATCGGATTTATGACTTTGAACTGGACTGGTTTGGGATGCTTTCTCAGTGTTCCATTCCTTTTGTATATAAACCTTTCCCTTATATCTATATGCGTGTCTATGTATTTGCTTCTCTAGTTTACCTGGACTAACACACCATTCCTTAGACTTTCTGCTTGGGGACTGGCATCCCTTAAGGAGAGTCTGGAGAAATAGCTCCTAACCAAGCCCACTGCTGTCAAGTCAACTCTGACTTGCGACAACTCTGTAGGACAGAGTAGGACTAACTGGCCCATGAGGTTTCCAAGGCTGTCATCTTTCTGGAAACAGACGGTGACATCTTTCACCTACATTGCAACAACTGATAGAGCTGAGCTCCCAAGTACCCACTGGGATGCACGTATGGATCCGATCAGTGGTGTGAGGAAGGAGTTACCCAACAGCTCAGAGTAAACTGTTTTTCTTGTCTTCTGCAATTAAAGGAACTATCTCTATTGCCACGTCACAACAAGGAAGTGAAAACAATGACCAGGATGAAGGACAATGGCCCAAGTCCTTTGTTTCCCCCAAGTGGAGGCTCTCGAATTGCAGGTGGGCCCAGTAACCCCCGGCGGAAAATGAAGAGAGAACCCAGGTTTTAAATCATCAGCAGTAGGCAAGAGACCTGGCAATCTTCTCCCGGAAAGATGATAACGTATGATAACAGTGCTACTCTGTCACATGGGATCTCTAAGAACCAGAATGGACTCCACAGCCACCAACACCAACAGACGGAGAGTCGCTGATACGTCTGATGATGCATCTAATGCTAGCTTTGTTTTCTAGTGTGTTTTTCTACAATGTTTGGATGAGGCATCTTCACGTTCTAAAATCTGTGTTTTTCCCTGTACTTAAGACTGAAAAGCACAGTATGACAGGTCCCATCAGGGAGTCTGTTTCACCACCCCCGGATGCCTTGGCAGCCTATTTGTTATGTGCTGAGTTCTCATCACAAAGTCAGCAGTTCAAAACAACCAGCCGCTCCAAGGGGTAGATATGAGGGTTTTTTTTTTTTAATTCCTGGGAAGAGTTAAGTCTCATAAGCCCACGGGGACAGTTATACCCTCCCCCTATAGTGTCCTTATGAATTGCAATGAACTCCCCAGCAATGGATGGGGGAGCTGAGTTAGGCCATGTGGTTGACTTGTCCGATAGAATGAGGCAGAGAGAATTGTGTGGTGGTTCCCACCCTGGACTCTACAAGGCCTCGTGCTTCCATGGGCTGCTGCAATGGCCATGGGAAGAACATGCTTAGACTGGTGCATTTTGTATCAGGAGATGAGTAAGAATCACATAAATCAGTCCTCCCCAGGTGGTCAATCATCAGATGTGTGATCAAGCCCATCAGAGGCCAGCGAAGCCAGTTCACCTAGTTCACCTAGTTCAGTCAACCCCCACCCAGCCCACAGACCCATGAATTAATGGACTAACACCGAGAAGTGCCATAGAAGGGCTGTGGTTGCTGTTATGCAGCTACAACACTGCAGAAGAAAAGACCTGGCTATCTTCTTCCATGACCCATGGGGTCACCATGAGTTGAAATAAACTGGATGGCACAGCATGCCAATAGCCAGCCATGATGTCAGAGTTCCTCAAGTAGGCAGAGGCTATGAGGCTCTCTGGCTTATTTTTTCACTGCAGATGATGTGAGGCAGGATTTATTACAGAATATTATTACAAATATAATATTACAGACTCACAATGGGAGACATTCCAGACCCTGACAAGAATCCTATGCTCTGAGTGGCCATCCAAGACTCAGGGGATGGGATTCCAGGCCTGTGGTTAACCTCATCCCTTATGGCCTGAGCGCAGGGTCTCTGAGGCTAAAGGCGTTGACAAGAATTTCCCATCACCCAGAGGACTCGAGACTGAAGGCAGAGTTTCCTCTCTTGCTCAGAATCATGAGACACGCACACCTGAAAGTCAGTCGTGGTACTGACTTGCTTGCAGAGTCATCCATAAATGTAGGAAACAGAGCTGGCAGCGATTCAAACACCAAAAGCATGGAGACACGGCACGGAAACAGACCCCAAACCTCCTCCATTCTAAAAAGATGCTGAGACTACACTTGAGGACCTGTTCTGCTGAAGGGACCCACAATCATTATCATTATTTTGCTTGTCAGTGGGGTTCCAGTAAGAAAATAACACGGGGAAAAAGCCTGCTTTCCTAATCCATCATAAAGGAGGGAGTTTGCCCTCAGTAGTTTGGACATGCTACAAATACAAAACAATTATAACATCTTTCAGAAATATATTGGGCAAGATTCTATTGTTCTCCATAGGGTTTTCATTGGTGATTTTTTTTTCAAAAGAGGATTGTCAACTCTTTCCATATAGTCTGTCATAGTCTGGAAGTTCCACTGAGTCTTACCCATGATGCATGACACTGCTGGTACAAATATGAGAGTTAGGGCAGAATTGCAGATGTCCATTCACCAATCTTCCTTCCCTTCCATACTTGCAGTAGTGTCTGTAAGACAGTGTGGACTCCTCACCCTATTGGACATGGCCAGGTGACTTGGGTTGATCAAAGACTCAAGTAGAGACTTTAAATGAGTTTGGGTATGGTGACAGTCTTTTGCCCACTTACTTTAGCCATGAGATAAGCATGTTCTACATAGCCATGGCTCCTTCCTCGAGGGACCAACATGGAACAGGCATGAATCCAAGCCCTGCCAACCATGACTGATACCCAGGTCTATGTAAGGGAAGTAAATGTTACTGGTGTAAGTCGCTGAGATACTAGGGTTGCTAAGTAGCATTATCACAGCAATAGTTGACTAATAGCTGGATTATAAGACAATCTGGACACCATCCATGTTTCTCTTTTCTTTATGTTGACTCAGTAGAGAACAAGGCAATCCTCTCAGTAAAAATCAGAGGTATCTCTCTAACAACCAGAATGAATGAACAGGTGGTCTTACTAGGAAAAAAAGATTCTTATGCTGCTCAAGAATTTCTTCCACCATCTTTTCTTTATCGTCCCATTTCTCATTTATTTCATTTCATCTCTGTCACTTACTATTTTCCTTTATACTTCTTAACCATCCAAACTGCTGTTGAGTGTTACACAGAGCTCTAGTACATACTACATAGAGAAGATAGGCCCTGGAAACAGTTCCTAGTTCATACAACCCCTTAGTAAAGTTAACCTGACTGAATCTTCAGTTCAAAAAACAAAAAGGCAGTCCAGCTGATTTTGTCTGGTGGCAGCTTAAGGTGTGTGTGTGTGTGTGTGTGTGTGTGTGTGTGTGTTAGAATAACACTGGGTGCCATGGGGTTTTTAATGGCTACTTTTTCAAAAGCAGATTGTCTGTAGGGTCCCTATGAGGTGCAATACAAACCTGGGTTGGAATACATGTGATAGCTGGAACGGCTTCTCCTTCATGAGGCATGTGAGGCTCACTGGTATTGAAATTGTGTGGGGGTTACAGATGAGCCCTGGTGGCATAGTGGTTATGTTTTGGGTTGTGATCCTTAAGGCCAGAGATTCAAAACCACCACTCTAGGATTTTTCACTCTATAAGTAGCTATATCCTCCGAAACTCACAAGGATAGTTCTACCATGATATGTACGGTCACTATTAGTCAGTCAGCATCAACTCAATGGCAGTGAGTTTGGTTTTGGTTTTTATTTGATCCAAGAGTCGGCAGTACCCATTCTTGGTCTAGACTGCCAGACAACAGATCTTTCACCCCTTGGTAGACACAAATGGACAAAGTTATTCACCATTTGTGCTGCCCAGGGACTCTAACAACATCAGTAGCATCTATGACAGCATAATTGATGAGAACAGATTCAAATTTCCTCTAGGGAGTTTCTTTCTGTCTCTGGAGTATTTCCTACTAAGGATGTACTATCATACTACTGCATTTTCAAGTCACTTGCGTGCTGTTTTATCACCAAGTTGGTTAGATCCATGTTTTTTTTTTTTGGGGGGGGGGGGCATCACTGCCCTCCGGTGGTGGGAGTAGGAGGCCCAGCCCCACTGCTGGAATTGAACCTCCGTCCCCGTGGGCCGCAGTCCCGCGCACAACCACTACGCCACCAGGGCTCAGCCCTAGTGTGACTTTTTATAATTGCAAAAGAAATTGACATGATCCTCAACACAAATCTATAAAATAGATGTGTCCCACGTTTGTCAAGCACACGGCACAGATCTGACTGAAAGCATGGGTGTCATAAAGAGGAATGAAGTCAACTCAAAATCCAGGTGTTTCCACTTGCACTTCCTTTAGACTAGGATGTGTTTCAGAACATCTTCCCTCTGGGGTTTTTGTTGTTGTGGTTGCTGTTGTTGCTCTTTCAAGTTTTTTACTTTTTCATTTTATTGACTGTGCCTAGAGCTTGACTGAGTCTCTCAAGCGGGCTCACAGGGTGTTCTCATGGCAGGCGGGCAGTCTTACAGAGGATGAACATGACTGAGAGCACCTACATGATTTACCCAAGGTCTCCAAGCTGCCCAGCGAGGGGATTGGGGCATGTCAGCCCTCTGCACACATGTCCCCTCTTCACCATACTGTTTCACAACCAACCATTGCAATCAAGGTTTTATAATGACAGTGTTGAAAGAAACCCCACCATTTCTGGAACTCCCTCCCATAGATATTCAAATCAAATATACTAGGTATCAAAGGGTGGACTTGCCCATTGTCTTGCCCAAGCTAAAAACCAAGGTGTCTTTTCTGTGTGTTTTGCTTTCTCTATCTTCCCTTATATCCAGTTGTTTCTATGTCTTGCTGATTCCACTGCATTGGGTCTCAGGTACTCAACATCCTTCTTTCTTTGTCTTTCCTCTGCCTTCACTGGGGTCTTTCATGAGAAATGATATGACCTTCTTTTCTTTCCTTCTCTCCAAATACTACCAAAAGAGTCCCCCAAACAATCTTTTTAGAAAACCAAACTTCTGAGAGCCTAATATTCTTGTTCACACTTGTCAATGGCTTCCCATCAGTCAAGGAATAAAATCTGTTTTGTGGCAGCATCAGTGCTTCTCAATCTTGTCCCAACCCACAGAATATCCCCCAGGCCCTTCCTACCTTATACTCCCAGAGTACTTCAAAACACAATCATTGAGACGATTCTGACTCATATGGATCCTGGAGGTCAGGGTAGAATTGACCCTGTGAATTACTGAGACTGTAATTCTATGGGAATATAAAGCCTCATCTTTCTCTAGCCCAAAGCAATTTAGGTTCTTTTATCCCTCTCTGTTGAAGGAGCTCTAAAGGTGTTGTGGGATAGGCACTGCAAACTGCAAAGTTAGCAATTCTAACCCACCAGCTGCATCTCCAGAGAAAAATGAGGTTGTCTGTTCCCATAAAGATTTAGGATCAAACCCGATGGCAATGGGTTTGTTGTTGTTGTTGTTGTTGTTGTTGTTTCATGTTGTCTCTTTGTTCATAAGGAGCCCTGGTGGTGCAATGGGCTAAGTGTTGGACTGATAAGTGCAAGGTGAGCCGTTCAGACCCACGAGCTGCTCCAAGGAAAAAAGATGAGGCATCAGCACAGGAGAGTTACTAAGAGGGAAAGTCCACACTGCCAGGTCACGGGAAGAGCATCGTAAAGATAAGTAGGTACGGATCCACAAGGTTTTGAGGGTCTGGGGCCTTTTGGCTTACCACAGTGAAGGCCTGCTAGGATTTGATTTTAGCCCCACACCACTGTCTCAGCTGGGGCCGGTGCAAGAGCTTTATCTCAACATAGCCATAGCTTGTCACTGTCTTAGGGCAGGGATTAAACCCCTCCAGCCCCACAGTCAGGGTTCAGGGCTCAGCTATATTGCTACCTTTGTTTCCCTCACATCTCTCTATTACGCTAGAGTCCCCTTAGCCTAAGATCGTTATGCCTGCCCTGTACCCAGCTGTGAGTGCTCCACCTTCTGCAGCAGAACCTCAGGTGGGGCAAAGCCCATCCACCCTTCACCAAGGGATATCCTGCCCTAGGAAATTCCAGGGAAATTCCTCCTGTCTGCACTCCACGGTGCTTGACACTTGGCTGAGGAAATCCTGCCCATCTTCTTTGTGGGAAATGCTTCCTATATGGCTGGGGAGCTCCTATCTATCCTCTGTGGTCCCACATAACTGAGGGAACTTCCTCTCACCTGCCATAGTGCCTCACACAGCCTAAGGCAGCTTGGCCAACACTCACCAATGTTTCATGCTGCTGCAGCAACATCTGCCCAGTGATCTACCTAACCAAGGCAATTCCACCCATCATAAGAGGTGCTCTACACCAAGTTAGGCAACCTACCAACCTTCTGTGGCATTCTCACTACAGCAAGCACCCCTGCATGCCCTCTGCAGTGCCCTGAGCTTCCATGGGTCCCGCCACCTTGGCTTCTTATGAGATCAGCCAGTAGAGCATCATTCTCGTGGGTCCACAGCAACCCAACCAGTGTCCCCTGAGAGGACCATCCAACTTGCCCTCCAAATATCAGAATACTGGTTGACTAGGGAAAGAGCGAAGCCACAGGAGGATAAAGTGATAGGTCAATTGCATAGTGAATAGTGAATTAGCTTCAGGCACTTCAAAGAGGTAGTCCTATGAGTTGGTCAAAGAGAGCCAGTGCTCTTAAACACCCTGGAAAATGGTACCTGGTTCCTCTAAAAGAACACAACACAAATAGCAATCAGCCCCCACAACCTCAATGAAAAAAAGAGGTCAAACAAAAGGCAATGGCAGAAGTTGTCTGAACCTAACAACATGCACAGAAGAAGCAAACATTGATCTGCAACAGAAAGACATTTTCAGAATGCTACTTGGAGTTATACAGGATATAAGGGAAATAATACAGACAAGGGATGAAATGATAGAGGAGATAAAGTCTATACACCAAAGGAAAATACAAGAGCTTAGAGGCAAGATAATAAAAATCAGTAGCAGACTCATGGACTTTGCCAATCGACTGGAGGAAGCAGAGAACCACACCAGTGATCTAGCGGACATCCAAGCAGACTTTAACTATGTAGGCTTGAAAAGAATGTGAATTTTTTAGTATTTGGGTAGAGAGCACTGTAGATATCTATCAAGTCAAATTGTCTAATTGTAGTGTTTAGATCTTTAGCCTCCTTGTTGAGTTTCTTTCCCAGTAATCTAGCTTTCTCAGGGAGCAATGTATTGAAGTCAGCTACTATAATTGTTGAGGATGTAATCTCTTTATTCATCTTTTGGAGTGTTTGATTGACATATTCTGCTGGGTGCTTATTAGAAGCATAAATGCTTAAAAGACTTGGTGGTTTTTTCTATCATTCCCTTGAACATTACAAAATGTCCCTTCTTATCTCCTTTTGTGGTTTGTACTTTGATGTCAATTTTATCTGAAATTAGGATTGCTATACCTGCTTTTTTTTTTAATTGCTTGGCATGTTTTTCTCCAACCTTTGATTCTCAGCCTATTTTTGTCTTTGATCTTAAGATATGTCTCCTGTAGGCAGCAGATCGAGGGGTTGTATTTTCTAGGCCAATCTGTTAATCTCTGTCTCTTAAGACCTGAGTTCATTCCATTGATATTCTGAGTTATTACATCTATGTAATGTCACTATGTAATGACATCTATGTAATGATAGCACTCTGTGATGTCATTTTACCACTCTAGTGTTGGATATTTCCCTATCTCCATTTCTTTTCTGTGGGTTGTGTCCATGTGTATTTATGCTGCATTCTTGCCTTCTTTCATCACTGAGCCAGAGTTATCTTGGGGGCTATTTTCCCTTTGATGATCACTAGCTGGTGTTCTGTGTGGCAGTCTCTTGTATGTGCTTGGTGATTGTTGTTCTCCTCCCCTACTGGGTCGGTGAGGATCTTTTGTAGGGCTGGGTTCCTTTGAGCATATTCTTTGAGATTTTCCTTATCCAAGAAGACTCTCACTTCTTCATCAATTTTGATAGATAATTTGGCTGGATGGAGTATTCTTGGGTTTGTGTTGTTTTCCTGTAATTTTTGGAATTTGCTGCTCCACTCTCTCCTCTTCTTCATAGTCCCCATTAATAAGTCTGAGTATATTCTTATCTACTTGCCTTTATATGTGATTGCCAGTTTTTCCCTAGCTGCTCTCATAATTTTCTCCTTTTCCTCATAATTGGATAGTTTAACAACTATATGTCTTGGTGATTCCTTCTTGGGGTTCAGTCTAGCTGGCATTCTTTCAGCCTCCTGGATAGTTGGTTTCCTGGTAGTTGTCTGGTTTTCATTCATTAAGGTAGGGAAGCTTTTCTCCAAGCATTCCATCACTATTTTGGATGTTAGTTTCCTTGATGCACCTTTCTCTGGTAGACCAATAACTCTAAAGTTGTTCCTTCTCATAGCATCAGACATAGCTCTGAGGTTTTCTTCTGCTTCTCTGATAGTCTTATTAGACTTTTTCTCACATTTATTCATTTTCGCCTGCGAGTCCTCCAGATCACTAATGCGGTTCTCTGCCTCCTCCATTCTCTTGACAAAGTACGTAAGTTTACTATTAGTTTTTGTTAGCGAATCCCTTAGTTCTTGTATTTCCCTTTGGTACATGGTCTTTATCTCCTTTATTAATTTTTCCTTTTTCTGTACTTCTTCCCTCGTGTCCTATAGGAGTCTAAACAGCATTCTGAAGATGTCCTTCTGTGGTTGATCAACATCTGCATTTTCTATGACTGCCAGTAGATCCAGCTCATACTCTTACATTGTATTTGGTTTCTCTTTTCTTGTTGAAACAGCAGCTTGCTGTTTTTTGTACAGTTTATTGGAACTAGGTGCCATTTCCCCTGGTGTCTCAGAGCCCTGAGCTCTTTCTGCCCAGTCCTGGGCTACCCTCCCATTTGTTCTTATGTTTGAGGCTGTGGTGGGTAGGTTTGTTATGCCAACATGGCCACAGAAGATTGGTGGGTCTGTTGTGACGGCATGGCCAATGAACACGCGGGAGGAATTGAAGGGCAGAGATAGGAAGGGCTCGGCGAGTCCCATCCTCTCTCTTGCTTTCGTATCTTTGGACCAAAGAGCTGCCTTGTTCATCCTGTGCCTCGACCTCCAAGCAACACTACCCGTGGGACACCTAATCGTGGACTGTGGAGCTGTGAGTTGAGGTGCCTTCAAACCCTACTTCACCACGTTCCTGGGATATACATCTCTTGAGCTGGGGACTGTTGGACTCTGTCATCTGGCTGACTGTTGGCGACCTGCTCTGCTGTTTGCTGCCTGTGACCAGATAGCCTGAGTAGTCCTCTATACAGAGGACTACTCAGCGGCCCTCAAAACTTGAAGAACTGCCAGTCTTCTAACTCTCTCATGCAAGTGAGTTGCACCAAGCAATTTGTACTGCTTTATAGCTAGTTAACTGTTTCTTTCTTATCTTATCTACCTTTCTCTATATATAAATATATAAAAAGAATTACTAGTGTCCTGGTTTTATTTCTGTAAGAGAACCCTGCCTGACACAGAGGCCATCATTGCAGCCACTGTGTCAATCCCTTTCCTCTACAGCCTTCTTCTTTTCTGATCCTCTGTCAAATATGGTGTCCTTTTTCAGAGATTGGTCTCTCTTGACAACATATTGAAAGCATGTGAGACAAAATCTTCTGATGTTTTTATCTAAGAAGCATTCTGGTTGTACTTCTTCCAAACCAGATCTGTTTGTTCTGTTGACAGTCAAGGATGCTTTCAAGCTTCTCTAGCAGGCCCATAATTCATAATGTATTCTTCTACGGTCTTCCTTATATCATGTCCAGCTTTCACATGCATAAGAGGCGATTGAAGATGCCATGGGTTGGGTTAGGCACACCTTAGTCCTCACGTAAGAACAAAGTGAGGATGGCACAGGACTGGGCAGGGTTTTGTCCTATTGAAGGTCATTGTGAGTCAGCCCTGACTCAATGGTACCTAACAACAGACATGATGTCATTGCTCTTCATTTTCTCATTCCTGGAAGAGTAAGCCATCTGTTTGTCAAATTCAGCTAGCCAGTCCAAATCCTTTCATGCTTACTCTGGCCTAAGATACCAATTTTAATACAGAGGGCTTCACTTTTTACAACTTCCAATTTTCCTTGATTTATTCATGTGTACATGTCATGGTCCCATCACTAATGAACATCTGCAGCTGTTTCTTCTCATTTCGTGCCTGCCACATCAATAAGGCAAGGTCCCAAATGTTGCACTCCCTCCATTTCATTAAGGTTGCCTCTTCCTTGAGGAGACAGATTTTCTCCATCATTTTTTATGGACCTTTCAACCTGGGCTTATCTTCTAGTTGTGCATCAGCTTGCTGCCATCCATAAGGTTCTCGGCGACCAGTCTCTTAAGAAATTGACTGCCACATCCATCTTTCTAGTCTGTCTTCATCTGGAAGCTCCACATAACTCTCTCCACAATGAGGAACCCTGACATCTGATGACATTTGAAATACTAAGGGCAAAGCACACAAGCCATTATAAGGCACAGTACAGCACACTTACAAACAAGTTCCAGATAGAATCTTAAATTAAGGGAAAAGGATCCCTACCCATCCAGCCCAATGCAAAATTAATTATGTATTGCCAGAAGAAGGAATCAATCTACCTTGAAATGTGCTCGGTCAGAATGCTCCTTAGAAGTGAAGATTGGAAAAAAAGAAGAAGAAAGTGAGGATGGAAAGATTTTGTCTCACTTATTTGGGACAGATGATCAGCTGGACCACAGGAAAAAGCAGCAGTCTGCTTCCATAAAGATCGAGCACCTTGAGAACTCTATAGGACAGTTCTACACACATTGGGATCTGGATCAAGATTTTGTTATTTCATCTCTAGGAGACGGATTGCCAGCTCTTTCTCCCATGGAATTTCTGAGCAAGTCTGCATCAATACCTTTTGCTTAGCTGCCAAGCACCTAATAATTGTGCTACCAGAGATCTTGGGACATCTCCAGGGGCACAAAGTAACCCCATCCCCAAAGGTCTGCTAGTCCTTTAGACCAGGGATGATGAATGCCCGGCCCATTGGCCATTCATATAGGACCCACAGAACCATGAACACCAGTTCACATCACAAGCCTCACCAAAGAGAAGCAATTCCAGTGATCCTATGTGGGGTGAGTTCATTCAACGTTTGACCAGTATGGTCCTCGAATGATGTCATAAGTATCCAAATGTCCCCGGGCAGATCAAAGGTTCCTGCCCTGTGTTTGGGCAAAGAAACAGGAAGTGCAAGCTAGGAAAATCAGAAAACAGCTTATGGCTTTAACCAAACACCAAATGGCCCTATCCCAGCCCCATCCTCCAGACCCTGGACATTACCTCTTAATCTTTCTGAGTAACAAACACTTCCCTAGGAGCTACATCTCTCCCCTGTCTCCAGAGAGGTGAAGGGAATTAGCCCCCAAGGTTGATGATCTGGCCATACTTCCATTCTGAAACTCATCTGGGATGGAAAAGGGTACCACACTCTGATTTGCCAGGACAAAGTCATGTGCTTTTCCTGGGACAGGGGTGGGGTAGGGTGAGGTGCCACAGTTAAATCACTTCCCCAGAGAAACAGCATGATGCTACTCAGAGCAGTGTTTCTGGGTAAGGAGATTAGCAATCACTCAACAGTGGGGAGGAGGGGGTTATCTATACAAAACCCTGGCATTGAAGCAGAGTTATAGACAGGAAGAATGTCAGACTTGGGATCCAAGCAGAAGTGCAGAGACACATTTTAGATGGTGGCATTTTTGAGGGATAAATATACAGAGTTATACTTAGATTTTTCAAATTGCACAAGGACAAGATCATTTTCTGGAAACAGGCCTATTGGTAAAGAATCCTGGGCTTTCCTCCATAGCAAGCTCTGTTCGAGTTGGGAGTTCATGAGCGTGGGCACAAGAACAAACAAAAGACTCCTTCTCAGATCACAGTAACAGAGGTAGAAGGTCTAAAGGAAGAAGACGATGAGGCTGTGCTTGGAAGACTGGATTTTGCTTTGACCAGAGAGCACAGGAGAGCATCAAGGGCACTTGAGAGCATCCTTACTCAAATGTGCTTGAATTTCTTCCCCAGCAAGTTCATAGCTCACTTAACCTGACTTTGGGCTCAAACGTCACAATTGTGAGAGTGGTGCTGGACAGGGCAGTGTTATCCTGCTTTGTACAGGGGGGTCAACAGGAACTGGCGCCAATTTGACAGCAGCTGACAACAGCAATAAGGTACTGTATATACTCATGTATAAGCCAAGTTTCTCAGCACACTTTTAAGGCAGTTTTTGTGGTAAAATTAGGTGTCTCGGCTGATATTCGGGTCAGCTTATACTTGAGCATATGCAGTAACGCTGCTCGCGGTAGATACTGTATCTGTCAGTTATTGCTGCCTAACAAGCCACCCTGCACAAAAGAAAAAGGAAATGATGACGATCAGCAACAAGGATTTAGTCAATTCATGAGTCAGCTGGAGGTCAGCTAAGCATAGGCTGTGTTTGGCTAAATGTGGAAGATTTTGATTCTGACTCAAGCTTCCCAGTGAGTTGATGAGTTGAACTGGCCCATAGGTTTATCTTGTCTGTAATCTGGGAGCAGTCCGCCTTGTCTTTCTCCTGCAGAACTGCAACTGGTTTGCAACTGCCAACTTTTCCCTCAGGACCCAAGCATTTGACCTTTGGGCTAGCCTTCCTGCAAAGAGCCCAGGGAAGAAGCTGCTGGCTGAGGGATGGCTGGCTCACTACCATCCAGTCAGTTTTGACTCATCATGACCCTGTAGGCCACAGGAGGACTGCCCCTGTGGGTTTCCAAGACTGTAGATCTTGACGGGAACTTTTTCTCCCTCAGAGTGCGGTGGGTTCGCACCACTGACCTTGTGGTTAACAACTCAACAGAGAGCCACCTGGGTTTGAGCAAAGTTTGATGAGTTCCCTTTTGGACACACTGGGCTGTGTTTGAGACAAGGCTGGGACATGGTTTTGGCACCGGGGTATGGGGACAGGGAACGAGGGTGCTCCAGATCAAACTGCAAAAGGGGGCTCCAAACACAGAGGTGGGGGACTGCAGACATCACAACTGGATAGCTAGCCCTTCTTCCCTAGGATTCTCTGGCTTGGCCTTGCACGCCTCTGAAGAGGAATTCCTCTTTCTTCCACTCCAGACCTTCTGGAAACCAAAGCGCTCTGATCTCCCCTCCACACCGGAGTGGGAGGAGGCAAATTTTGCAGGTGGATGGGCAGTCTTGAAAAAGGGACCAAGTCTCAGATTCCCCACAAGTGCCCCTCCCGGCCCCCCCCCACCTTTTCTCCCAGGGTGCTTGCATGCCGTATACACACACACACACACACACACACACACACACACATCTCCCACAGTCTGGAACACCTGACTTAGACATCGCTACACAGATCTGTGTTTTTCTCTGAGGGCCATCTGCCGCTGCCTCTGCCATCAATCTTGTGGTGTTTTCTTGCCATATGGTATAATTAATTACTCCAAGGCACACAGGGCCATGCTGCTCCTTGGGTCAGGAGTAACTGGATCGCAGAGAGACAGTTTCCTGGGCTTAGGCTTGGCCTGGATATGCGAGCCTGGGCAGCCCCCTCCCTCAGCTGGTCCAGTTGGCTCAGAGCCACAATTCGCTGATCAGCATCTGACACCCGCTTGGCAGAGTCAGGCACCCTGGCCATGACACAGAGGCACCTGTGAAAGCTAAGACCACACGCCGTCCACTGCCGTAGAGGGGAGCATGCACCTATGGACTCACCAGGGACTCTCAGGCTCATGTAACACTGTCACTTAACCTCTAAGGCAAAAGCAAGCTCTCCTCACCTCTGGTCATGGTCTCAGAAACTGGAAAGACAGCTGAGGGTGTAAAGTGGCTGCCACTGTCGGGTTGCCTCAGGGACGCTGAGATCCAGGGTGAGTGGCTATAAACAAGGACTGGGCCACTCCTTAGTTCCCTTCCTGCTCAGGATTGTAGATGAAGTCAATCAACCAATTAATATTCAATCAACAATCCCCTTGCGGAGTGCTAAGGACACAGGCCTAAGCAGGCAGGGCAGCCCCAGCTTGACTGCCTTGGTACCTGGGGAGGGACAAACACACACAAATAAGACATGCGCTGCTGTTGTGGAACCAAGGAGCCCTGGTGGTGTGGGGGTTACCTGATGGGCTGCTCACTGCAAGATCAGTGGTATGAAATCACCACCCCCTCTAAGAG
Organism: Nesogale talazaci; assembly: GCA_004026705.1. NCBI lineage: Eukaryota > Metazoa > Chordata > Mammalia > Afrosoricida > Tenrecidae > Nesogale > Nesogale talazaci. The sequence goes on along the minus strand of PVJH01002225.1, from coordinate 148,977 downwards.
AGAAAGACAGGGCTTTCTACTCCTGTGAAGCAAGTCCCAGAAACCCACAGGGGCAGTTCAACACTATCTGGTAGACTTGATGGCAACAAGTGAGTGTGGTCCAGCAAGCTCTAACTCATGGGACCTCCTCGTACAGAGGAACAAGGTGCTATCTGGTTCAGTGACATCCCCATGGCTGGCCTCAGCTTGCACTGGGTGGTGGCTCAGTGAGGGTTTGCCTGGGCTTCTCTTCAGAAATAGATCATTGGGTCTTTCTTCCTAGTCTGGCTTCCTAGTCTGGAAAGAGCTACCAAAACCTGCTCAGCAACCTAGCAATGCACAAGCCCAGCAGATGGATGATGGCTCCTCCCAAGGTGCATCGGCCTAGAATTGAACCCAGGTCTCCCTAAGGGGTGTAGGTAATCACTCAACCACTACTCCCTCACACCTGGCTGCCCCAAGTGGCAAGAGGACCAGAGCTGTCCATGCAGTCCCTCTCAAAACCCAGCCTGGGAAGACACATAACGTCACTTATGCTGCACCCTATTGGTCATAGCAATTTATAAATTCAAGTGGGGGATGGAAGGGCAAAATAACCCAAAACAAAAATAGAATCCCCAGAGACTTGGGTGTTGTCCTAGAGTGCAAACAACACCTTCCATTGCAAACTGGATGTGTGGCGGTTTGGGTCCATCCAGAGGTGACTCAAAAAAAAAGGCCTGGCCACCTGTTTTCTAAAAAACAGAACAAAAAAACCCAAGTTATGAATACCTGCAAGAATGCTTTATTCTGACACACACACAGGGTCACCCCACATCAGAATCACCTGGAATGCAACTGGTCTGCCACCAGGAGTTCATGTTACCGGTTGCTTATGGCTGGCTTGTTTTCGTCTTTCTCTTGCTGCACAGCCCCATGTGACTCCTCTTTCTGCAGAGCCCTCATTTGCACACATTTGGTGACAAGAGGCAACTCAGTGGGGACATTGCAGCTCAGCAGGACAGCAGTGGTGGCATTGACAGAACTTGGGAGCAGAGGGAACTGCCCTCCCCAGACTTGGCTGGCAGCCTTGGAGCTCAGAAAAAAGGTCACGCCTCCTGCTGACAAGAGGACTGACTCAAAGAGCTGTGAAACCAAACAAACAAACACCGACATCCACTGCCTCCCACACAGATTTGACCAATTCTCTCCTCCAGAGGGAAAAGAAAAGGTGTGGTTTTGGTGCTCAGGACCCTGACCTTGGAAGCAGAGAAACTAAACATCACCCATTCGCATCAAAAATAGGATGTATCCATTCTGTTGTTCTTTCGGGCTACCTGCTCCAGGGATACAGAGATGAGAGCGTGGGAGAGAAAGACTTGAGGCATGTGCAGAGGAGCTAGATTTGGGGTCTTAAAAATATAATGCTCAGCCTGGAGAGGGATTTCTTAAAACCCCTAAGGTGCAACTATTGGTCTCTCCCAATTTGGGAGCAAAGCAAGGTAAAGGAAAGCAAAGAAATATGGAAACCGTCAGTCCAATGGACCACAAAAACCCAGTCTCCGTGTTCCTCAGATCAGAAAAACTAGATGGTACCTGGATATCACTACTGACTTCTCTGAAAGCGATCATATTGGAGGAGGAGGGAGTCGTAGATATAGTGTAAGAAAGAATATGGAACAAAACTCCAAGTCATAAAAAAGACCAGGCTTCTTGTTGGATAGAGGCTGATAGAACCTAGATGAGGACCCTCAGTCCCCTGCCAGGTCTGGAATTGAACTAACCCTGTGACTCCACTTTTAGTCAAACAGTAGACAGGTCTGTCAGGGGACCAATAGCACTAGGGAAGGACACACATTTAAGACCAGAACGGTAACACTGACCCCAGGACAAAGCTCAGAAGGCAGGCAAGGAGAAGGAATGGGAAGTACAGGGATGAAGTGGGATGACAGGTGCTACGTGCCAGGGTCTACGATCAATGACAAGAACCTAAGTATGCATCCACCGTTGAATGGAGAATTGATGATATTCTCTGTACACCTTCATCCAACTCACAATAAAAGGCTAAAAAATAATGCCCCAAATGCTTGCATTCTTTTGACAACTCACTTAATCCAGCTAGCCACTCATCCGAGTCCCTCCATTCATCCACCCACCCATTCATCCATCCACTAACCCATCCATTCATCTGCCCATTCACTAGCCAGCCAACACCTATCCACTCACTCACCCATCTGTCTATCTATCTACCACCCAGTGTCTATTCACCCACTCACCCACTTTCCCATTCATCTATCCATCCTACCCACCCATCCAGCTGACCACCTACCCAACCTTTTACCCACAAATTGAATGCCTGTGATGTCCTCAGCACCCTTCCAGGAATTCACTGGTGAATGAGATCCGTGATGTCTATAGCCCAGGTGGGACTTCTGTCAAGAGCAGAGTCAACAATAGAATAGACGCAATATAAGACCTGTTCCTTGGGTAGACATACCAAGCCACTGCTAAAGGGACACCACTTGAGTGCTTCTTCTAGATCTTCCACTGCCATAAGCATATGACCATTTTAAAATTCAATTCTTATAACTCCCCTACAAAATTGTTACTATTAACATTTCTGTTTCACTGGGGGGCAAGTGGATACACAGAGAGGTGGGGTGACTCACCCAATACAGCACAACTGGAAAGTAGCAGATCTGGGATTAGCACTCAAATATATCTTCCAGTTATGGTTCCAGGGTATGCTGGAAGGGAGGTAGTCACAGCCAGAACCGTCTCCCACCACTTGTTCAGAGCCATGAGCACACAAGGTCATACCCATTAGCACACTGATTCACACCACACAGTGTCTCCACCAGAGATGAAGGGGGGTTCATGCCTCCAACTGGACTCATGTCATTGCCACCTAGAAATGCAGTCAAGATTCCTGTAGCCATCCACAGAAGCAGGCCATCCACAAGAAAAGAGAAGGAAGGGTACCCCTGTGTCCATAATCTGGGTTCAAGACCCACCCCCATGGCCACAGCTTTGCTGTGTGATGCTGGATATGCGACTACCTTTCTGGACTTCTGTCCCCCATCAGCACCATGTGGTACCCCTTCATTCATCAGAATGGTACTCATTCATCCAGACGTCTGTGGCTGTTTTCTTGTGAGGTGAAGGTTTGCAGTTCAGATCATGGATTTGCATTCTGCTTAATCTCATAGATGGCCACCCCTCAATGTAGCACCTCTGATCTCACCCCACTTCCTTCCTGGGTTTCTTGTTTTCATCCTTCCTTCTTTCCTAATCTTCTGAACTCTGTCCTTGGGAACCTGCTGGCCTTTGGATAACCAATGGCTGGTGACTCCAGATGAGCTGAACATTGAGACTGACCATAGGGAGCAGATAGGCATAGTGCTGAAATTATAAGAGAAAGAACACAGGGTGCAGTAGGAATAGGACCCAGGGAAGCTTGATCCAGATTAATGGCAGAGGAATTCTCAGAATAGTCATCTTCCACGTGAAACTTAAAGGATAAGGACCAAAAAACTAACCCAACCTCACTGTCATCCAATTAATGCTGACTCACAGTGATCCCCTGTGGATCTTCAAAACTGTAATTCTTTATAGGAGTAGAAAGCCCAGTCTTTCTCCCTCAGAGATCCTGGTGGTTTCAAACTGCTGACCATGCAGATTTCAGCCCAACACATAACTACTACCACCAGGGCTCCTTCAAGAATAAAGAGGTGCCTTTAAAGGAAACTATTAGGAACCCTGATGACAAAATCTTTAAGCATTCTGTTGCTCATCAAGTGGTCAGCTTTTAAACCACCACAGAAATAAAGACCAGGCTACCTACATCCATAAAGATAATAGTCTCACATTGGTCTATTCCTGTTTGGAGGAAAGCAAAATGATGAAAATCCAAACACATGGAAGCAACTAGTCTAATGGACCAATGACCCACATGAACCTCAGTCTTCATGACCTGGAGACCAGAAGAACTAGTTGGTGCCCTGTGATTACTACTAACTGCTCTGAAAGGAATCACAATAAAGAATCCTTCATTGATTGGAAGGAGCCCTGGTGGTGCTGTGGTTAAGTGCTGGGCTGCTAAATACAGGTCAGTGGTTCAAATCCACTGGTAATTCCACAAAAGAAGGATGATACTATCTGCTTCCATCAAGTCTCAATGGAATCAACTCAATGGCAGTGAGTTTGAGTTTAGTTTTGCTTCAGATAGGCTGGAAGAACTATGTGATACAAAACTCAAAATCATTAAAAAAAAAAAAAGACTAAGGTGACTAGTCAAAAAGAGACTGGTGGAACCCCAAGACTATGGTCCTTAGTCACTCTTCAGGTCTGGTGTTGAACTCAGCCAAAGAGGCTGGGGAACAGTAACACTGGGGGATACGCACACACCTTGAAATCATCAACCCTTGGCTATCGAAAGGATAGCATTTGCCCAAGGAGATCAATAAAAAGAGGGAGGGGTGGAAACAGGAAACCCAGGGAGGCAGTGGAATGAGGGACACTACAGTGTGAAGGCTGCAGTCAATTCCATGTGTCAGAACTGTTGAATGGGAAACGGATCCATCTGCTCTGCAAAGCATCACCATATTCACAATAAAATTACTTGTTTTGGAGTGGACTCTGGATATTACATGTATACAGTGGCCTTGAAAATCTTATGGGGGCGGGCAAGGATTTGAGAAAAGGGAATGAACTGACCCCATAACCCAGATTGATCCATTTGGATGGCACACTGCTGAAGAGTAATAGCAGTACTGTGAATTGCAACAGGTGTGCAAATGTAGTCTGCATACAATTGGCATGTGTATTGATCGTGATGAGGGTTGTATGTGCCCCCAATAAAATGATTTATTTAAAAAGGGAAGGGGAAAGAGGAGCTTATCCCAAGGACTTAAGTAGAAAACATTTGGAAATGAAGATGGCACCATGTGTACAAATAATGCTTGATACAAACGATGTATGGAATGTTATAAGAGCTGTAAGAACCCCCAATAAAAACATTAGGAAGCAAACAAAGATTTTTTTTAAAAAAGTACTGTGAACTGCCAGGAGAACAAATGCATCTGTCTTGGAAGAAATATAGCCAGAATGCTCCTTGGAGGGGAGGGTATTGAGACTTGGTCTCATGTTCTTTGGACCAGTCACTAGCAAAGGACACCACGCTTGGGAATGTAGAGAATCAGTGAAAAAGAGGAAGGACCTCAGCCAGATGCATGGACGCAGTGGTGACCGTGGTGAACGATGAGCTCAACCATAGCAACCAGGGTGAGGATGACACGGGAGCTGATGGTGTTTCGTCCTGTTGTACACAGGGTCACGATGAGTCAGAGCCAACTTGCTGGCACTTCACAACAGTTCCTGGTGGGTTAGGTGTTGGGCTGCTAACTACGAAGTTGGCTCCAAGCCACCAGCCACTCTAAGAGAAAAAGATAAGTCTATCCACTCCCCTAGAGAAGCTTTTCTTTCTTCATAGTGTCTTCATGGTTCAGAATTAATGAATGCCAGTGGGTTTGATTTTGACTTGTTTGTGAACAGCTTAGACCTTCAGGTGTAGTGTGATGTAAGGCCTCTAACGATATTTCAAAGACATTGTTTCTTTCTCCACATCTCAGCAAGTTCTTCCCTGAGATGCACTCCATGTTTTACATTCCTCACACATGGTGATGCTGCCAGCCCAGCTTTCTATCTTCATTCTTCCTTCCCCTCCCCTTCCTCCACCAACCCCCCCCCCCCCCAGCAAACTCACGGTCATTCGTCAGTACAGGCTCACAGTGGGCTTCCAAGACTATACTAGTTTAAGAGTGGGAAGCCCAGAGTCTCTTCCTCAGAGCTTCAGGTGCTTTCAAATTTCCAACAATGCAGATGGCATCCCAACCTGTAACCATCAGGGATCTTTCATCCCTCCCAGGGCACCAGGAAGGAGCCCCAGCTCCTACTCATAATCTCAAATCACACAATACCCTCTGACTGGGCCACGCCTCAACCACTCAGTGATCAGAAAGAAAGAACGTGCTAATTGGCTTGGCCTAGGTCACATACTCCCCTATGAGCGTCAGGGAGCAGAGCCAGTTTCTAAGAAAGCACAAAGAAGGTAGAACAAGGCAGAACCCCCCCAACAGAGACAAAACACTGACGTCACATAAAAGCATGGTGGATGGAGCCCAAAGGGGGTGCGATAGAGAATGTGCTAACCAGGAGACTGAAGGTTTGAGTGCAACCAGAGGCACCTCAGAGGCTCGTGGTCTATTTCCAAAGATCCAGCCACTGAAAACCCTGCTGAGCCGTATCTAATGTGCCTCTCACGGGGTCACCATGAATTGGGATTGATTCAATGGTAACTAGTAAGCAATGAAAGACAATTCCCAAAAATCATCATGGAAAAACCTATGGATTAGGGGGAGAAGGAGTAAAGGGGAGAGGAAACAGGTAACATTGATGATTATATAACCCTGCTCAAGGGGATAAAATGCCAGGTGAGCAGATACATTGGATGGTGTAAAATAATAATATTTGATATAATAAAAAGGGTTCTTTGGGGGGAAGAAAGGGGTAAAGTGAAGCTGATCCCAAAGAATACAAGAAGAAAGAAAATATTTTGAAAATGATGGTGGCAACAATTGTATACTCCTGCTTCATCTAATTGAACTAGGGATTGTTAAAATAGCTGGAGAGCTCCCAATAAAGTGTGGGGAGGAGAGAAGAAAAGAAAGAAAACCCGATAGGGCACAGTTCTCTGATGAGGTTGCCAGGAGTGGGACTGGCTCAATGACCACTGGCTTATGGGTGCCTGTCACACGCAGATGCCCACGATCCCTCCAAGGCAAGATCCTCCAAGGGCCTGGTGGAGAGTAGAGGGGACTTGTTCCAAGGTTGCTAAGACCTGCAGTAAGGGGTCACAAAAAGCCTTGTCAAGGATGGGGGGTCGGCATTGCATGAGGAAGACAAGAGAAAGAGTCAGAGAGTAGCATGGTCCTCAGAATCAGGACGCTGGAGGAAGTAGGACAGAAAGGAAAACTTCATAGGAATCTTATGCATTATGTTCTGAGCACACAGGTTCACATGGCAGAGAGAAGTGGTCAGAGTCAGGTCAGGGGGCCAGGGAGGAGGTCATGCTCACTCTGACTCTTCTCTTCACAATACTGTTGTGAGGGGTCCCTCTCAGTCATCTGTGGGGGCACAAGGTCTCCTAAGGGTTCTGCACATAATAATGCAGCCATGCCAGGGAGGGCTGCGGAATGTAGTCAATGGCTGAAGGGCAAACACACTGCTTGGAAGGGCTGCTTAGAAGCCAGTATGGTGATATTGGAACCAGTGGTTTGAATGCACCCTGAGGAAAGACCAATCACTAGACTAGAACATCACAGGTGGCAAAGTAGGGGTCAGCAAAAATGAGGGAGCTCCTTCCATGACATAGAGCCAACTGGACCACAACTACTCACGGTGGGGACACTACTCAAGGTGGGGACTACTCAAGGGGGTGGGGGGCTTTAGGAAGGTCAGGGAGAGAGCTTAGGTTGTTCTGGGAGTGTCATGGCAGTCAAGGGTCTTTGTTGCAGATGAGTTCATCTCTTAGCAAACAAGCCATGCACCATCGGGTTCCTGGGGACCTCCTGGCTGCCTTCTCAGCTGCCCTGTGCTGGGCTCATAAACTTGATCCTCTCTGGGCGGTGGTCACATTGCTGGATCTCCCTCCAGTCAGACACCTGCTTTCTCCACTCATGTGCTTCTTTGACTCGGCCTTAGCTAAGTCCTCACTTAGACGGCTGCTTGTTTGAGACAAGCCTTTAAGATCCCAGATGCTGGGCTGAGCCCCGGTGGCCTAGTGGTTGTGTGCGGGTCTGCGGCCCACTGGGACGGAGGTTCAATTCCAGCAGTGGGACTGGGCCTCCTACTGCCACCACCAGAAAGCCGTGATGCTCCCCCCCCCCATAAAAAAAAAAAGATCGCAGATGCTATCTTTCACAACAGCAGGCACCATCTGGTTTCATTCCCACACTTTGATGGCACCCATGACTTCAGTGGCCTCCTCCTTAGGGGTACCCCTTTTCTTTCTCAAAGTGCTGTGGTTTGGACGATCAATCCTGGTATCTCCACAGACCCCTGATCCCTGCCCTATCCAACGATTCCTTTCTCACAATAGTCTCAGTGGTCTGGCTGGGATTTTTTAACTCATAACGAGCCTGTAGGATAGAGTAGAACTGTCCCCAGTGTTTCTGAGGCTGTAGCCAGACCATCAGGTCTTTTCTTCCACAGAGCAGCCAGTGGCTGGATTTGACCTGACTCCCTTTATATTGGCAGTCGGGAGGAACCAATTAGTACACCATCAGGCCTTCTTCCAATAGCCTGGAGGACTGTTAAAACTTGAACCTAAATGATCAGCCACAGAAACACCTCTTTCCTCCCCTTTAGTTGAACAGAGCGGAACCTCCAAAAACAAGACAAAACAAAAACCTTGAAGCATACCATAGATTCCCGGAGTTGTTGACATCCAATCTCCAAACAACCCCAGTCCCAACAGTTTTTCTCCAATTTGCGCCCTGTCCACCTTCTCTCCCCAGTTCTGCCTCACAATCAGCTCCCTGTTTTCAGGTAACTTGAGTGGATCTCTTTCTCCTTCGAGAAGAAAAGAGGTGTGCCTAAAATAGGCCAGGGCCTGGGCCTGGGGCCAAAGGGGGATGAAGAACTAGGTCAGGCAGCGGAGAGAAGCACTCCAGCTGATGGGAAATTTGCTGCAGCTGGACCCTCGGCTGATTCATTTGCAAACATCGCCCGATTCCATCTTCCTCTCATACCGGGAGATGGGTCCTACACAGACTAATTTCCAGAGGGTGAAAGTGGGAGTTTACCTCCCAGAGTTGACACGCCCCATAGGGCACCAAGGAATTTCTGGAGGCTAGCTATGGGTCTTAGCCGTCTGGTACCTAGAAATTCAACCTCATCAAACCCAACTGGGAGGGCTTGCCCCACAGTTTCTTCACCATTGAGTGACTGATTAATCTTTTTGAGTGAGTTGATGGGATGTGGGGTGGTGTTTCAAGGTGTTGAAACACAATGTGGAAATTCCAAGCATTGCTGAATTCAGGTGCTCATATTCTATCCTCTCATGTAGCTCGATTTCCAATTTCTTTCCATCTTTCTGCTTTCTTCTGGGCACTTCTCTCTCTACATGGAGGGATGAATGACTGCTAAGAGCCCAAGCCGTCCGTCCCCAATGCTTGAGATCTGTGTGGAGGTATTTCTCTCCCCGTCCCCTGTCTGTAATCTCCCTCTCTTTCCCCCTTTCTCCTTTTTCCCCATATCTCTCAGCATTCATAATGAAACCCCAAAGAAGGACTAGAATGAACTGAACTGCGCTGGAACACATACTGTGATTGTTAAAGTTGATTGTGCCAACCTGGCCACTGAACACATGTGGGATTAATTGAAGGGTAGTTTAACTGAAGGGAAGAAAGATAAATGGCTTGGTGGGCCTGGCTTGATGGTCTCTGGCTCTCTGAGAGTCGAACCAGTTGTGGCTGCCTTAACTAGTTCTCTACCTCAGCTGTCAAGGCTTAGTTCCTGCGAGATATCCCTGAGGAGAAGCCACACGGACCCATCCAACTGCAGCCCTGAGTGCTGGAAAAGTCACATGGAGACCTCTGCCAGCACTGAGATGCTTACAGGCTTTCCTCCTGCATTCAGCATCATTACATGTGTTTTGTAAGTTTGAAGAGGACTTTGTAGATTGATGTCAAACATGCGGGCTAGTGTTGAACTTATGGGCTTGGACTGGACTGGGCTAGGATGCTTAAAGTACAATTACCCTTCAAATAAAACTCTCTCTTTTTTTGGCATCACTGCCCTCTGGTGGTGGGAGTAGGAGGCCCAGCCTTTGCTCCTGTGGAGCTGGAATTGAACCTCCGTCCCAGTGGGCCACAGTCCCATGCACAACCACTACGCCATCGGGGCTCAGCTAAAACTGTCTTTTAAAATATGAGTGTTTGGGCTGAGCCCCAGTGGCATAGTGGTTGTGCGCAGGACTGCGGCCCACTGGGACGGAGGTTCAATTCCAGCAGTGGGACTGGGCCTCCTACTCTCACCACCGGAGAGCAGTGATGCCCAAAATAAATAAATAAATAAATAAAACATGAGTGTTTATGCATTTTGTTTCTCTAATCTACTAGACTAACACATGCTACTCTCAGGGCCAGTCTTTCTCCTGCAGAGCTGCTGGTGCATTCAAACTGATGAGTGTGTTGATCACAGTATAATCACTGCACCACCAGAATTCTTCAAAGAAGAGATGCTGTAATAAACATTTATGCATCCAACAAGAGATCTGTGGATGCATCAAATGCTCCAAAAGATGAAAAAATAAACCACAGCCTCAATAATCATAGTAGGTAACTTTAATACACCGCCCTCTGAGAAAGATAGTTCATAGGAAAAGAACATTAACAAGGGAGCTATAGAACCAAACTCTACAATTAGGTGACTTGATCTGGTAGACATTTTCAGAACTCTCCACACAAATGCAAAATAAAAATCAAAACACACACACATTCTATTCAAGCCCACATGGCACATACTTGAAGATAAACCGCACGCTTAGACACAAGTTGAGCCTATGTAAATTCAAACACATAGAGGTCACTCAGACCTCCCTCTTGGACCACTATGCCATAAGACTGGAAATCAACAAAAGGAGGATTCAAAAAACAAGGGCAATCAAGTGGAGGATGAATAACTCTCTACTGCAAAATGAGTGGGTATTGACCCAGGCCAGAGATAAAACCAGAAAGGTTTTAGAGACCAATGAGAATACACAGCAAAGGCAGGTATCGGAAGAAATTTGATAGTGATAAATGCGAACATGTAAAGGGAAGAGAGACTTATGATTGATACACTGGCACAAAATCTCCAGCAATTAGAGCAGAATCAATAGGACAATCCTGGTAATAGAAAAAGAAAAGAGATCATAAAATTAGGGCAGAAATAAACAAGTGGGAAAACAAGAAAATGATGCAAAAAAATCAATGCAGCAAACAGCTAGTTCTTTGAAAGGATTAACAGAACTGATAGACCACTGGAAAACTTAACCAAAAGAAAGGAAGGAACAAATATCAATAGTCAGGATAAGGGATGAAATAGGGGAAATTACAACAGGCCCTAATGAGATCAAAAGGATCATTACACAATACTATGGAAATCTGTACTCCAGTGAATTCAGCAACTTGAAAGACATGGACAAATAGTTGGAAAAACAATCCCTCCCCTAGACTATCCTAGATGGAAGTCAAGAATCTCAATAAATCCATAGAAATCAAGGACATAGCCAAAGGTATCAAAGAAATGCCAACTAAAAAATTCCCCAGCCCAGATGGCTTCACAGAGCATTCTACCAACCCTTCAGGAAAGAACTGTCACCAATCCTATACAAACTCTTCAAGAGCATACAGAAAGATGACAAACTCCCAAAGTGGGCAAGGACTCCATAAAAATTGAGATATGCAGACCAATATCTCTAATGAACATCAATGCAAAAATCTTTAACAAAATGCTGGCCAATAGAATGCAAAAGTTTACAAAACAAATAATCCATTATAGTCAAGTGGGATTCATCCCAGAGATGCAGGGATAGTCCCACAACCAAAAGACCATCAACATGATTCATCACATTGATAAGAAAAAGAAGACACAAGATAATATCAATGATGCAGAAAAATCATTCAACAACATCCAACACCCATTACTATTTAAGACACTCAAGAAGATAGGAATGGAAGGAAAACTTTTCAGTATAACACAAGCAATATATGACAAGCCGACAGCCAATGTCATAGTCAATGAGGAAAAGACTACAACAATCCTACTGAAAAAGAGGACCAGACAAGGAGGCCACTTGTCCTTTCTATTGAACATCATACTGGAGGTTCTAGTAACAACATAAGGCAAAGGAAAGCCATCAAAGGTATTCCTGTGGGGGGAGAAGAGATGACATTAACCTTATTCAATAATGGTATGATTTCAAATATGGAAAACCCCAAAAGCTCCACAGGAGGAATGCTGGAAGTGATAGATGAATGTGGTAGAATGACAAGATGCAAGATCAACAAACAGAAGTCTATCAGATTGCTATATACATCAGACAAGTCCACAGAAGAAGAGGTAAAAATGGCAGTACTCCTAACAATAGCCAAGCACATAGCAAAATTTCTAGGGATAGCCCTAACCCCCCCCCCAAAAAAAAACTTTGTATGAGAAGAACCACAGAAAACTATTACAAGAAACCAAGAGTGATCTCCATAAGTGGAAGGATATCCCGTGCTCATGGATCAGAAGACTTAATATAGTTAAGATGTCTGTCCTACCCAAGGCACTACACAAGTTTAATATTATCCCGGTACCAACGTCATATGCAGAAAGAAGAAGCCCAGAATTAGCAGAGAATTCCCCAAGAAGGAGGACAAAGTTGGAGGGCTTGCTTTACCTGACTTTAGCACCGACTGTATAGCCACACTGGTCAAAATAGTGTGGTACTAGTATAATGACAGATATTTGGACCAATGGAAAAGAGCTGAAAATCCAAAAATGAAGTCATCAGCATACAGACAATTGATCCTTGATAAGGACCAAAGAAAGTGGTGCTAAAAAAAAAAAAGTGGTACTAGAAAAAAATGGATATTCACCTGCAAAAAATGAAGCAGGACCCTTACCTCACGCCATACACAAGAATAAACTCAAGGTGAATCACACACCTCTAGATAAAACCCCAAATTATTAGAGCCATCAATAAGGGAATTAGGACAAACCTAAGAAAATCATTGCAAGGAAAACATAGGCTATCAGAAATAGGAAAAGACATAAACACAAAGGAAGCACAAATTGACAACTGGGATATACTGAAGATAAAACACTTGTGTACATCAAAAAAACTTCGCCAAGAGTAGTAAGAGAGCCCACAGACTGGGAAAACATCTTTAGCACTAACGCATCAAACAAACACCTTAATACTAAAATCTACAACACTCAGCCTACAACAAGACAAAAACAAATAATCCATTGATGTGATGGGCAAAACACCTGAACAGAAATTTCACGAGGGAGAAAATTCAAATGGCCAATAAACACATGAGAAAATGTTCCCGATTGTCAGCCACAAGGGAAATGCAAGTTAAAACAACGATGGGGTGCCTCCTAGCACCCTCAAAGATAGCTCAATTCAAAAAATCAGAAATCAACAAGTGTTGGAGGGGATGTGATGACATGGAACTCTCATCCGCTGCGGGTGGTTCTGAATGTGCAGCCACTAAGGAAATCAATATGGGGCTACCTAAAACCAATGGAAATTGAGCTACCATTTGATCCAGTAGTCCCCCGACTGGGCATATAATCAAAAGAAATAAGCAACAGGCAACAATCACATATCTGTGTTCCAATGTTCACCAAAGCACAGTTCACAATTGCAAAGAATTGGAAACAGCCTAAATGCCCATCACCTGATGAATGGATTAAAGAACTGGTATAGACATACAATGGAGTACGAGGCATCCCTAGTACCTCACTTTTGAGTCATCGACCTTGGCGATCCGAAGGTCGGCTGTGACTCCAGGATCAAGTTGAACAGGGCTAGGAGAGAAGGAAGGGTGGGGACAGGAAGCCCAGAGAGCAGGTAGGAGGTGGGGAAGGGTGCCCCATAGTGGGATATCCCTCAGGGACATGAAGCCCGGTGTCTGAATTCTTCAAGGGGAAATAGATCTGCTCTGCCCACCCAGTCACCATGAAGAAATGTTCAAAATGAAGTGAAGTTATTTTCACACTAGTAAAGAATCTTTGTGTGACTTCTCCTCCCTCTGCTGGCCCCAAAGATGAGCCTAAGAGACAGGGGAGGGTCATCTGGCATGTGTCTCAATCCTCCTGACATATCTCATCTCTTTGCACATAGTCCCACATGAGCAGTTCAGGAACCATTCTTTCCTGCTGTTCACAGTTCACCGTGCAGCGGCTGCCTGGCGAGGCGTTTGCTGTGCCCTGGGGAGCTCCAGCAGTGCCTCATTGGGGGTATCAGTCCTGGTAAGGGCAGCGATGGTCGGGCATAAAGGTTAAATGCTGTGTTACTTACAGACCAAGATGTATGAAATTCCCTGAAACACTGGAAACAGAAAGCAATACGCATTTCTGACCTGGCTATTTCTGCAGGATGAGAAGCACTGCAGCTGGCTTGGGGTCTCACAGAGCGGCAAAGATGGGAGCAGGTCTGGATGGGCAGTCAGTAGCTCTGACAGCTGTGTCTGAGGCATGGCATAGAGGTTCTCTCCAAAGAGGTGCTGGGCAGCCCTCACCTTGTGGCTGTTGGATGCTCAAGAAGTATCTAGAAAGACATTAGGATGACTTCAGCTGCCTGACCTGGAACATGTTGCCAGGCTACTTTGTATCCATTCAGAGGGATTCGGTACATTCACCTCACTCTCAGGGAGAGGGACTCCGCTCTTTTTAGCCGCCAGGGCGTTGGTCCTGACTCACAAGAAACCCCATGCATGGCAGATGGAAGCGCTGCCACTCATGCTGCCATCCCCATGCTTAATTGAGATCGTGTGGTTGGTTTTCATGGACTGATTTCCAGAAGTAGACCACCAGGCCTTTCTTCCTAGTCTATCTTAGTTTGGAACCACAGTTGATACCTGTTCAGCATCCCAGGAACACATGCTAGCCTTTGCTGCAGACAGGTAGCAGCAGTGCATGGGCTTATTGTCCAGGAATTGAACCCAGGTCTTTTTCACAGACATTTCAACCACTGAACCAACAATACCTCAGAGGGCATGACACTCCACCATTTGAAAGGAGTGTCAAGGAATTTGGTGGGAGCAAGGGGAATTTTAAATCACCACAAACAACATTAACCATGATTATCTACTTCCTTTTGTCCCAACATTTTGCATCAGGCAAATCTGCTGTACAAGACCTCTTTAAAGTAGTCAAAGACACTGGTGTTCCTTTAAAGACTAAGGTGCACCTGATCCAAACCATGTAATTTTGCAAGCATGAAAAAGTCAGACAATGACCAAGAAAGATTAGAGACGCATCAATGTTTCAGTGTTGATGAAGAATATTGAATATATCATGGACTTTCAGAAAGACGAATACATCTTTCTAGAAAGAAGTACAGTCAAAAGGCTCCTTAGGGGCAAGGATGGCGAGACTTCTTCTTACATACTTTGGGCATGTTGTCAGGAGAGACCAGTCCCTGGAAAAAGACATCATGCTTGGGGAAATAGAGAGGCTGTGAAAAAGAAGAACATATTTAACAAGATGAGTTGACACAGTGACTGCCACAATGGGCTCCAATATAGCAATGATTATAAGGATGGTGCAGAAGAGGGCCGCTTCATTCTATTGTCAGAGGTGGTGTTCATTGAGGGAATAAGGGAGTTAGCCTGTGGTTAATAAAAATACAAGAAATATAACTTTAAGATTTAGTCTGTTGGAAATCCAAAATGTAACAGCCCCCCCTCCCTGGCAGTAAATATTCCTTTTCATTACATCAGACAAAGGACTTCTCTCCCAAATATATTGAAAACGACAACATCTTAATAAGAAAAATATAAATAGCTCAATCAAAAAAATGGGCACAGACACGAATAGACAGTTTGCCAAAGGTGACATACAGTGTCCACCAACCACAAGAAGTGTTTGAGTTCACTAGCGATAAGAGAAATGCAAATTAAAACAACAACGAGATGCCACCTCACACCACTGCTTTTAGCCACGTTCAATAAAACAGAAAATTTTTTAAAAAATGCTAGAGAGGATGTAGAGAGACCAGAATGCTTTTCCATTACTGATGGAACTGTGGAATTAAACAACCACTATGGAAATCAGGATGGCACTTCCTTACACAAATGTTAATCCTTATGATCCAGCAATCTCTCCACAGGGTCTAAACTCTAAAGAAATGAAGAATACAACATGGCCAGACATATGCACATATATGTTTATTGCAACAATTTCCACAATAGTAAAAACATGGCATAACTAAAAACCCTGATTGTGAAAAAATGGATAAACAAAGTCTGGCACACACATACAGTGGCATATTATATATCAGTAAAAACAATGACAGCTCTCTGAAGCACTGTGAGATATGGAAACATTTTGAAAAGATTATGCTTAGCAAATTTAGCCCATTTTGTAAGGTAAATATTTAATAGCACTATTATTCTGATGAAAAACAAAGGGGGGGGCAAGTAGTTTCTATGCCCCATAAAAGATAAAAGTTTGATACTTATGAGGAGGCCCAAGGATGAGGGAGGAAATAAGGAGAGTGGTGGGATGGGCTATTGAAGAGGGAGGAAAGAGGATGGGGAGGGAAAAAGAACCATATTTATGTGGGGTTGAATGGGATATTGGTGCCAATTTAATTTGTTGACTTGACCGTATTACTACATAGAGTGTGCTTCACAAGGAAAAAAACAATCCCTCCAGATTCTTTACCCCTTGGACCTAAATAGTAATCGGAGTGGCTAACAAAAGAAGGAGGAAAAGTGAAACTAAAACAGACTTGTGATCTACAAGTTCATTTCAAACGTGTGGAGGAAAAATTCCTTTTCAGCTCAATCAGGAGGAGTGTTCCCACTCTGGAAGATGGTGAGAAGAGCCATTTGACTTAGTAGCCAGGCACAGAAACACCCTCCATGTTGATCAACCAAGCCCTGGAGAAATGTCCAAATTCTTAAAACCAAACTCACTCCCAGATCAGAAGCCATGACTGTCACTCTTTACGGGAGCAAACGCCTCATCATCATTCCATGGAGGAGCTGGTGCTTTAAAGCACAGGTATGGATCACTTCCTAGGATCACTGCAAAGCCCATATTTCTCTGTCCCATTGTTTAGAGTTTATCAGCTGGATCCGGTGACCATAGCAAAACCTGCTAATTGCTTCTTGCCATCATGGTAAAACCTGCTTCCGTCACAGAGTTTGAGGTATATAAGCTTGCTTGATTTTTAAAGAAGTCTGCAGGTAGGAAACTTGACGATCTCTTTATGTCTCAAATTTTGGAATAAACAGAGTTTCTCAAACCAACCTGGTGTCTATCTTTGGCTGAAATAGTGACAGGCCATCCCGGACACTTGATTCCCAGCTGTAGGATTCCGATGAGTCGGACCAATTCAGGGGCAGCTAGCAGCAATGATCTGTTCATACACCTTTAGCCAAACTGCCATGCAAGGCCGTTGACTTTGCGCCAGGCCGTTCTACAATTAGGTCAAGAGTAACAGTGACCAAGGCTAGTCCTCAAGAGACTGTGGGTTTCCACCCACCTCCTCACATTCCCCCCGTGCCAGCAGAGGGACATGCCCAACTAGCCCCTGGGCCCCAGGAGAGGACAAGTCCTATATGCAGCGGAACAGCACCTCCCCACTGAACCAGCATGGCCCACATCAGACATGCAGGCTCCATCCCAACTTACTGTCCCAGGCCACTGAGATTCCATGGCTGTGCATCACCCATCATTCATTACAGAGGGTACATACAAGCTGGCAGCTAACCTAACACAGGACAGTTTGACCCCACCCAGCAGCCACACAGAAGAAAGGCCTGACAATCTACCACTGGAAAGATCACAGTCAGGACAAAGAAAGCTCCGGCCCATTTCAACTCAGTGGCACTGTGTGTCAGAGTCATCTGGAGGCCGCCGAGATACAACAGCTTCTCGTCCTCTCTCTCACTGCCATTCAGTCAAGGGTGATGCATCGTGACCCTACAGGACAGGGTAGAACTTTCCCTCTGGGTTCCGGAGACTGTCACTCTTTATGGGATTAGAAAGCCTCGCCTTTCCCCTGAGAAGCAGCTAGAGGCTTCAAACTGCTGACCTTGCAGGTATTCACCCCACTGCACTAGCCAGCGCTCCTCAGAATTGACATGATGGCATTGAAGCTATTGGCTTGCTGCTGCTGTCGTTGGTAGGGATCCAGATCTACTTGATGGATGTGGTTTCTAGACCTACTGTTCCAATACTGGTGTGCAATGACAGCCGGTGCTTGATTTTGCACCTCAAGCAATTTCTCTAGCTCCCGCCTGTCCAATTCCCCAGGGAGAGTTCCAGGCTTTCTTTCTTTTTCTCCCATGCTCTCTGGCTGCGCATTGTCGCCCTCCTCCCCACCAACGGGGCCACTGCCTGACACACATCTTGCACACAGTGCCATAGTCCTGCCCATCCTGCCAGGCTCAGCGAGCTCCTCTGTAAAATGGGTACAACCATGACGTCTCTCCTCTCTCTCACGGCAGCCAATGATGTGTGTCCTCATTACCATCAGGCCACTGAGGTTCCTGGGTGAGCTCAGTGCCATCTTTAAATGCCCTCATCCCTAAGTAATGGATGGCACGGGCTCTAGAAAGAGCACACTGGGGTGTGAGTTCTCACATTGCCACTTACCAACTGGGAGACTTTGGGGACATGAAAGCACCTCATTTTCCTTTTGTTTCCTCGACAAAACTCTGGCGTCTCCTGTGGCTGCAGTCTTTGACCCTGTCGCTCACAAGATGGGCTTGACTGGCAGGCTGATAGGTTGAGGTTCAAACCGATCCTCCCCTCTGCATGAGGACAGCCTGGGGATCTGCACATGTCAGGATCTCAGTCTAAAAGTCTATGGGACAACTCTACCCCAGGACACGGGCCATGGGGAGTCAAAAACAAGTCGATAGCATCCCTACTGCCACAGCCACGAACCTACTGCCCACCTGCCACTCCATCATGACCTAGACAAAGTTAGGAGACTGGCTGAGCCCTGGTGGCAAAGTGGTGGTGTGCGGGACTGCAGCCCACAGAGTTGATGGTTCAAATCCAGCAGCAGCTCTACAGGGGCAAGGCTGGGCCTCCTGCTCTCACCAGGACAGTAATGCCACACACAAAAAAAGTTAGACTGCCGATCTTTCCTGGAACTGCCAGCCTCGTCTTTCTCCCAAGGAAGAGTTGGTAGTCTTGAATCACCAATCTTTCAGCCAACAGCCCTGCGTCTAACCAACAGCATTGAAAAGCACATTATAAGGATTATGGAGAGTTTTCCCATCTATAATGATGGAGTTGTCCTAATCATGTATGCAGGACACCAACATTGGATTAAGTTTCTAAAGCATTGTGTGGCGTGGGAGTTAAGACAGAGATCCCCTCCCCAGAGGGCAGAATCCCAAGCCCTGCCCCTTCCATGACCAACACACAATGCCTCTCATATCTTTTTGTGTGTGTGCGCATGGACATATACACACGTATATGTACACAAATATGTATATTGCATATGCAGATATACACATATACATGTACACATGTGTGTACGCACACACACAAATGAGCTCGCCTCATTCCGGGCTACCTAGAAAGCAATGTTCTTGCTTTTAAAAAGCATCTTAACATCACATTGAGCGAAATGAATCAGTCACAAAATGAGTCACGCGATCTCCTTATATAGAAACAAAATGAGTAGTATGATCTCCTTATATAGAGACAAAAGGCTGTTCTAGGAGCCTCTGGGTAGGACACAGACTAAGTGCTAGCCTAAAGCATAGCTTATTGTCCCCTTCCACAGAAGAAGAGATGGAGATTTAGAGAGGCAGAGGGACAGGCAGCAGATAAGACAGCTCACTGAGACCGAGGTTGACAGTTCAAACCACTCAGATGTCCCTTGGAAGAAGGACTTGGCAAGCTTCTCACAGAAGAGGGTATAGTCATACAAACCCTCTGAGGCATTTTGATTCTGCACACGTGGGGTTATTGGAGAGCAACTAACAACAGAGCTTCTTAATGGGCACCAGGGGTGGGAGCAAAGTGAGAGGGGCATGTGTGCTTATGGGTTATGGGTCATGGATGTAAGTATAGGCTCATGGGAGTGGAACGATGCAGGAACGGTGACTGAGGATGGAGGCACCACTGGAAGCATGCAATTCTGTGTCCTGGAGTCTGCATATAGAAATAGCTGAATTGGAATATGATTTCCTGCGTACATATTCACCACGAGAATGAAAGAAAGATGAAGAAAGGGGAGGCTGTCTGCTATCATAAAGGGTTCCAGTCTCAGAAGCCTGCAGGGCCAGTTCTACTCTGTCCTGAAGGGTCTCTAAGAGTCAGCTGGATGACAATGAGTTTTGGTGGATTTTCCTTTCAATGGAAGAAAGGAAACCACTTGAAAGCCACTGCACTGGATGCTCCCAGGCAGCTCCCAGCTCTACATTCAGAATCCCATGGCAAGCAGCACACTGAGAGATGAACAGTGGGTGTGAGGGCCTGCATGCAGTCCCTAGGGTCCCTGTGCCCCTCCCAGGGACCCCACCCAGAGCCACTCTCCTGACTCCCGGCCTGACACAGGACCACCTCCCCTTTGCCACCCTCCAGAACACCCTTTTGCTAATAGTACTTCTCCTCCCACCCCTGCCACATTCTGCTTTCGTTTGCATTTTAAACTCCGCTCCTTGGTTCCAAGTCCAGGAAAACAATGCAGGGTGAAGAAAGAATCCGTGAGCAGCTACACATCTAACCCAGAAGGCTCTGCAGACCCAAGCCCTGCAGTTTGGATCAGTGGAGGGTCGGTGGGACTGAGGGTGGTGTTCTTGGTTGTTGTTTTTGTTTTTAGCACCACCCCTCCATTTTGATCTTTTATTAATAGCTTGTTTTGAGTCGGTGGTTGCCATGATACAGGAACATTCGGAAGCTGTTTCAAAGAGGCCATGTGCATGGCTGTCTGTAGCTTCCCCACCTCATGGCAAGAACACCCTGGGAGGCCCATCTTTAGGAAGAGGCCTGGCTGGGGGCTGGAGATCTGCAGCGGACAGAGTGGAGGGCAGTGGGTAGCGCCACTCTGGGTCGCTGCAACCATGGCCACTAGCATTCAAACCAGGGATAATGTCTGCCAAGTGTCACTCGCCCCCAACTTGTGATGCGACCTGCTGCCTCTCTACCTCTCAGAACCTCAGTCTCTTCTTCTATGAACCACACTCACTGACATGGAATAAATTCCATCTCAATTCGCTCTGCTCCCACGGAAACCTCAGGGAGCTCTTCTAGTCTGTCACACAGGGCCTCTGGGAATCAGACTCAACTGGGCAGCAGTGGGTTTGCTTGGGTTTTTAAAAGAACTATCTTGGAGTTATGGGAGAGTCTATGGATGGCACCACGAGTCTTGCACTTGATATTAACAGTAGGTTGGAGGTTCAAACTCACCCAGAGGTACCCTGAAAGAAAGGGCTGGTGATCAACTCCCAGATAGTCACAGCTTTGAAAGCCAGGTGAACTCATCATAAGGCAGGATCAATGTCAGAATAACTGGAGGCCATGGGTTTGGGCCTGAGGCCAACTGGGATGGATGTACTTTTGAAAAGCATCCAAGGCTAGGCCACACGGGACCTGAAAGAGACAGTAAAGCCTCCAAATCCTCTCATAAAAAAGGGGTGCAGCAGAGGAGCAACCCTCCTCCCTCAGGAAGCAACCCTCCCCCACCCAACTTCTACAGCGTAGCCTGCAGGCCCCTGTCCCATCTACAACATCCCCAGCCTCTCAGTCCCAACCCTACCTAACTCCACACAGTCGCCAGAGAGTATGTTTCCAATTGCTAATCAGACCAGATGACTGTCTCCCTCCCAACCCTTCCATGGCTCCCCAGTCCCTCTCCTATCTAGGACAAATTCCTTCCCTAGGGCAACATTTCCCGGCACACAGGAGTCACCCCAACATGCTGTCACCCAGGCCCCTGTCACACTCAGAACCAGCATTCTTCCCCCGGGCTTCAATCAGTGTCCTTCTCAATGCCAGAATTCTGCGTGTGACCTACTTGTTCTGGAAAGTTCCCCTGCCCCTGCCAGACTTGTTAGTTCAGATGCCGGGAGCCAAACCCCTAACCATTCTGTACAAAAACCCACTGGCCACAAATTGAATCTGACTCATGCCTACCTAATTGGACAGAGCAAAACTGCTCCCTGGGGCTTCTGGGACTACCATTCCTTACAGATGCAGACTGCCTTATCGTCCTCCAGAGGAACAGCTCGGCACTTCACTCATGGCGGCACCGGGACTCCTTCTTGTGGAAATCTGAATGGTCAAGCCACGTGGTTGACAGCATGTAGGCAAGGACAAGTGGAGGTTTGGCCATCGCCCGTATCCTGTTCCAACAGCCCAAAAGTTGCTATGAAGTCACTTTCTCTCGTAGAGTCCAGGGCTTTCTGAGCTGCTCTGTGCTCCCATGGGGTTTCCATGACTGAAACCTTCCAGGAGGACACAACCAGGCCCCTTCTTCTGAGGTTCCTCTGGGTGGTTCCCAGCAGCCCATCTTTTAGTTACTAGCTGAATGCCTAGCCACTTGATCCACCCAATGCATCCAGAAAGAAAAGGTGGACAAAAGTGTTCCAAAATGTTTCATGAACTAGCCCTTTTGTGTAGCCTAATTGTCCCTGCAGGCTAACCAAAGGGGCACTTGTTTCTCCAGCATGCTCGACCCTGCTCAGTCTCTACCCTGTCAAGGTCTCAAGGCCCCCAGGCTGAAGGTAGCAATTGAGTACCCAGTTCCTCCCAGAAGGACTAGACAAAACAAGAACAGAGAGAAGAGGCATGTGTGTGTATGTGCGTGTGTGTGAGATGTGTGTTAGACATGCATCTGAAGTGTGTGTGCATTGTGTCTGTGCAACATATGTGGGGGAAATTTGTGTGAGATAGGTGAGTGCATACATGTTGATGTGGGATGTTTGTGTGATGTGTGCAATATGTCTGTGTATATGCAAAATATGTGTGCATGGGATATGTGGACTTGGGGCTAAACGTGTGAGATATGTATGCGATATATGTTCGTATGATATGTGCCTCTGTGAGAGATGTGTGTTTGTGCGTTAAATATATGTGCGTGTGTGATATGTGTGTTCAATACGTATGTGAGATGTATGTGTGAGAAACACATGCATATGTGTATGTGTGTAAGATTTGTGTGGGTGTGTGATCCACAACCCCAGTTCTACTTTACAAATCCATCTAGACTAGAGCATGTACCCTGACACAGATAAGAGGTCTTGACACACGGAATCCAGGACAAATCAACCCCTTAAGAATAATCATGGGGGTAGCAATACCACGGGGGTGGGGAGAAGATAGGTAGAGGAGAAGGAAAAAAGAGGGAATCCATTGCAAAGATCAACATATAATCACACATAGACACCCCACCCCCAGAAACATGGGTGAAGGGAGACAGCAGATGGTTTCAGATATGAACATAATAGTAATTTATAGTTTTTCAAGAGTTCATGAAGGTGGGAGGGGGAAAGAGGAAAAATAGGAGCTGATATAAGAGAGCTGAAAAATATCTCATTGATACAAGTAGAAATAAAATGTTTTTGAAAACAGATCTATATATGTATATGTTAAGTACCAAGAAAGCAGACAGACATTTGGCCTCTACCCAAGTCCTCCCTCAATGCAAAAACACTTTGTTCTAATAATCTGGCATTCTATGATGCTCACCTTCTGGACATTATTGCTGAAGACAAAACGGGTGCATAGTAAATGTGGTGAAGAAAGCTGATGGTGCCCAGCTATTAAGAGATACAGAATCTGGGGTCTTAAAAGCTTGAAGAGAAACAAATAGCCATCTAGCTGAGAAGCAACAAAGCCCCATGAAAGCAGCACAACAGTCTGTGTAATTGTGGGGTATGGATGGGATCAGGGATCAAGAACTCAGACCAAAAGATCACATCAATGTGAATGAGGGGGGATGCGGAGTGGAGACCCAATGACCATCTGTATACAGTTGGACATCCCTGTAAGAAGAGTCACAAGGAAGAAATGAGCCAGTCAGGGTGCAATATAGCACTGATGAAACATACAACTTTCTCTAGTTCTTTAATGCTTCCTTACCCCCACTATCAAGACCTCAATTCTACCTGACAAATCCGGCTAGACCAAAGCATGTACATGGGTACAGATAAGAGCTGGAAACACAGGGAATCCAGAACAGATAAACCCCTCGGGACCAACAATGAAAGTAGAGATACCGGGAGGGGAAGAGGAAGGTGGGGGTGAAAGGAGGGACCAATCACAATCATCTACATAAAACTCTCTCCCTGGGGGATGGACAACAGAAAAGTGGGTGAAAGGAGACATCGGTCAGTGTAAGACATGAAAAAAAATAACAATTTATAAATTATCAAAGGTTCCTTAAGGAGGGAAGTGTAGAGGGAGGGGGAAAAAATGAAGAGCTGGTACCAAGGGCTCAAGTAGAAAGAACATATTTTGAAAATGATGACAACAAACATACAAATGTGATTGACACATGGATGTATCTATGTATTATGATAAAAGCTGTATGAGCCCCTAATAAAATGGTTTTAAAAAAAGAAAATCCCATAAATTATGATGGCAACATTTGTACAAATATGTGTGATATAATTGATATATGTTATTGTTATAAGAGCTGCAAGAGCCCCCATATGAAAATATGCTTGATACAATTGATGTATGGAATGTTATAAGAGCTATAAACTGCCAACAAAATGATTTAAATAAATAAAAATAAAGTATAATTATTTTTTAAAATTTTCACCAAGCACTTACAACCAGAAATTAATATAGCAATCACAAATACATAAATGAACCTAACATTCACAACACACACAAATTCAGCATTCACTCTTAAAACCATAATCATCAAGCACTCTCTCTCACACAGTCACCAAGCACTCACACAAGCAAATTCACATACACACAAACTCAACAAGCATTCTCACACATAAGCTCACCAAGCACTCTCTCACACACAAAGTACCGTATAGACTCAAGTATAAGTTGACCCATATATCAATCAAGGCACCTGATTTGACAACAAAAACTGCATTAAAATTATGCTGAAAAACTCAGCCTATGTGTTAGTCCGGATAGACTAGAGAAACAAATTCATAAACAGGCATATGTATGTAAGAAAGAGGTTTATATACAAGAGCAATTAAACATTGAGGAAACATCCCAAACCAGTTCAATACATGTCCATGAATCCAATATTAGCCCATCTGTCCAATACCAATCCATAAGTCCTCTTCAGAAGCACATGCAACAATGCCAGGACAATCATAGACTAGTGGATGCAGAGTCTTGTGTATTCAGTGATGGCAGAAGCATCTCAGCCTCTCTTGGGCTCCTCAAGGGGCCTCTCTTGGGCTTCTCAAGCATCTTAGCACTGGCAGGAGACTTCGTGTGGCTTTTCTGGCTTCAGTGGTCTGGTTCCATCAGGATAAGTACATGTGACTTCTCCGGGATGTCTCACAAGGATCCTGCCTTGTGTCTTGTCAGCTGCAATGTCTTCCAAGGACTCAGCTGTAAGTCTCTCACACCCATAGGGAAAATATTGCAAGATTTCCCACAATTCTCAGGAGAAAGCCATGCCCACACAGAGGTCTCATTGGCTATCTCCAGCTTGACAGGCTAGACTCCACCCCTACACTCTCAATCATGAAATTGACATGAGTACATGACTGCCACAGCTTATACACGAGTATTATATGGTAACAGAGACATCTCAAGCACAAATTTTTTTGGCAGGGGGCTGCTGGAATTGAACCTCCATCCCAGTGGAACGCAGTCCCGCACACAACCACTACGCCACCGGGGCTCAGTTCTCAAGCACAAATTTACCAAGCATTCATACAAACACACACACACTCACCAAGCGCACACACACACAAAGAGTCAACCAGCATTCTCACATACACAGGCTCCCCCAAAACTTTTTCACACCCAATATAGTCAAGTACTCAGGGACACAAAGTCACCAACCCCTCTAACATAAACTAATTCACCAAGGGCTCACATACAAACTCAACTAGCATTCTCACACACAATCTTGCCAAGCTCTCACAGACACAAATTTACCAAACACTCATTGATACAAACACAGCAAGCACTCTAAGACACAAATTCACCAAACACTCTCACACACAAAAATTCACCAAATATTCACACTCAAAATCTCAACAACTCTCACAAGCTCACTCTCACATACACAAGCTCCCTCAAAACTCTCTTACACAAAGTATAACCATGTAGTCACAGATTCAACCACTCTAACATCAACAAACTCACAAAGAACTCATAGGCACCCACGAACCAAGCAATCTCACAAACAAACCCACCAAACCCTCATCGATAGAAACTCCCCTGGCACCCTCACATACATAGGGTTCCCAAACGCTACCTCAAGCACAAAGTAACCAAGTACTGAAGGACACAAACTCTGATGTCAAGAAACTCACCAAGCACCCTCCCCACACAAAAATTTACCAACCACTCACACTCAAAAATTCCACAAGCATTCTCACACTTAAAAACTCACCAAGGACACACAAATACAAACTCAACAAGCACTCTCATTCACAAATTCACCACATATTCACACAAACCAGTAGAAACTCACCAAGTATTCTCTTCCCCTTCTCCTGCCATTTCCTAGCTTGTCATACATTCTTTCCAAAAATCGGGACTTTTTAAAACACTGCGGGATGCAGGAAAAATTGTTTAAAAGTGGGATGTTTGGTCACTTTAATTTAACCCTAACCTTAATACTCACCCTAATAAAAACACTAGCCCTTACCCTGAGCCTAACACTACCCTTTACCTAATCCAAACCCTATATCTAACACTATGTTAATCAAACACAACTTCAAAACCTAAACTTTTTTTTTTGAAGAATCAATAATCTGGAGATTTTTTATTAAGGTTTTAAAAGAAACATACTATCTGTATTTACACAACCCATCTCAAAAAAAGGAAATAAACAATACCCAATTAAACCTTCCATATATATGGTTCTTTCTCTCCCCAGCCCCCCTTCAATCCTCCCCTCTTCTTGTTCCTACCCCATCTCTGGACGCTTCATAGTTGCCAAAGTCTTGTCTGTTTGTTGGATAACACTGCATTTTTATGTGTGTCATTTCATATTTGACAACTTTCAAATTTCCTAGATTCACACGTTGCACATCCCAATTCCAATGATAATGGATGTCTGCAGCAATTTCTACTCATGTTGCGTAGTGCCCCATCAGCAACTGAAGGGCCAGACGGTTGTACTCCCACAGGCTTCCCTCCACCCCGTCATCATGACCAACTCCACTTTGAGAAGGCTGCTCTTGCTTGATCATACTTCGAGTGCTTTCTGACCCCTGGAGGGACCCATCTTCTCGCCATCTGATAATGTTCTGCTGCTGTTCGTGTGGTTTTTAGTATCTGACCGTGTGTGGTGCTATCCACAAGGATTTTGGTGACTGGAATCCTTGACAAGTTTAATTCCTCTGAAACTGACAGCCTATTCCTTCCTTGTCACCATCTGTACTTCATTTAGAAGCTTTGCTGAGACACCTATTGACTTTGGGTGACCCTACTGGTATCGGAAACACCAGTGACATCGCTTCCAGCATCACAGCAACACCCGAGCTCCCACAGGATGACAAGCTGACAGACGAGCAGTGCGAGGAATACAGGAAGTCATGAAAATGCAATGTTATCCAACAAAACCTAAATTTAACACTTACCCTTAGGCTAAGCCGCAACTGAAGCCTAACCTTCACACACATCCTAACTCCAGTCCTAACCAAAACTTAACCCTAACTTTAAACTTAATCCCAGCCCTTACCTGATCACGAACTCTAAGATTAATCCTAACCCTAACCCTAAAACTCAAAATAACACTAAACATAACCCTAAACTTAATGCGTACGTTAGCCTAACAATAATGCTAACACTAAACTTAACTCTAACCCTTAACCAATAACCCTTAATACTTAACACTTGTGCTAACCCTGACCCTTAATCCTTAATACTTGATTCTTGTGTTAACACTTAACAATTAACCTTTAACCCCATAATACTAGACCTAACCCTAACCTGAATCCTAAGACAAACCCTACCCCTAGCTGTAACACTAACCATAGCCTAACCTTTAAAGTTTAATCCTCAACACAGATGTTCTCACTTACATCCTATTCCTAAGCCTAACCCTAGCCCTTAATACTCAAGCCTTAACACAGGCCTTATCACTTAACTCCAAACACTAACCCCAACCCTAGCTCAAACCCTAACCCTAACCCAACCCTAACACTAACCCTAACAGGAAACCTATGCCTGACCTTAACCCTAAACACAAACCCTTACCCTAACCCTAAACCTAACTCAAATCACAACCAAACCCTAAACTTAAACCTAACTCTAACATGTAACTTCTAATCCTTTTAAAAAATAATTTAAGGGGGGCTCATACCACTCTTATCACAATGCATGTGTGCATCCACATGTCAAGCACATTTGTGCATTTGTTGCCATCATCTTTTCGAAACATTTTCTTTCGACTTGAGCCCTTGGTATCAGCTCTGCACTTCTTCCTTCCCTTCCCTCCCCTTTCTCATGAACTCTTAATAATTTATCAATTATTGTTATCTTTTCATGTCTTACACCGACTGATGTCTCCTCTCCCTTCGCCCACTTTTCTGTTGTCTATTCCCCTGGGAGCTGTTTGTGTGTCGATCATTGTGATCCATTCCTCCTTACTGCTCCCACCTTCTCCTCCCCCTCCTGCTATCACAGTATCGGGCGCCATTCACTAGGTCTCTGTTTTTTATTTTTGTTTGTTTTCTCCCTGTTTCCTAATTTACTTACCTCTGCTTCCCCTTGTCTTCTTCTTCTCTCTCCTTTTTTTAAGTTAAAGAGCAAAGTTTTTTATTACTTCAATTAGAAAAACAGGAGAAAGAGAGAAGAAAAGAAGGAGAAACGAGGTAAATAAATTTGGAGTAAAGTTTTTTTTATTACTTTCTAGTTTTAAAAAACTGAAAAAAAAACCTGAAGAACTTTTGGGGGAATTTTGTACTTTTATCCTGTGTAAATACTGGGCTGCTTTTTTAAAGCTTTATTGTGGTTAATTTGAAGTAATAAAGTAGAATAAAATAAATAAATAAATAAAATAAAGGATAAAAATTAGAGGTGAGTTGTATGTTTCTTTTTTTTTTGTTTGTTTTTGTTTTTGTTTTTGTTTTTGTGGGCATCACTGCCTCTGGTGGTCGTGGACGCCACCCAGTGCCGTTCCTGAGAGCCCCCGCTGGATTTGAACCGCCAAGCCCGCGGGCTGCAGTTCCGCACTCAACCACTTACGCCACCGGGGCTCAGCCCGTATGTTTCAATGGTGCTATACTGCACTTTGATTGGTTTGTCTCTTCCTTGTGACTCTTCTGTAAGAGAATGTCCAGTTGCCTACAGATGAACGCTGAGTCTCCACTTCACACTCACTTCCCCTCATTCACAATGATAGAAGTTCTTGTTCTGGCTCTTTGGTGCTGAATACCTGATCCCATCAACACCTCATGATCACACAGCCTTCTTGTGGATTGTGTTGCTTCTCAGCTAGATGGCCGCTTGTTTATCTTCGAGTCTTTAAGACCCCAGGTGTTATTTCTTTTGGTAGCCAGGCACCATCAGTTTTCTTCACCACATTTGCTCATGCACCCGCTTTGTCTTCCATGATCATGTCAGGGAAGAGGAGCATCACGCAGTACTGCATTAGTAGAACAAAGCGTTCTTGTGTTGTGAGTACCTGAGTGGATGCCCACTCAACTTCTGGCTGTATATCTTCCCAGATAGATTTGCTTGTTCTTCCAGCAGTTTGTGATGTGTTCAACAGTCTTCACCAACATTGTCATTCAAATGTATCCATTATTCTGTGGTTCCGTTTCACCTGCCTCAACATCCATGCACACGAGGTGATTGAAAACACCAAGACTGGGGTTAAAATTTAAACCAAAAATATTCTCCTGAAGTCTTCTTAAAAATCAAAGCATAGTCTAGCTTGAATTTCAAAAGCAAGACAAACTGGAGCCCTGGTGGCGCAGTGGTTGCACATTGGGCTGCGAACCCCAAGGGTCGGCAGTTCAACACCACCACCTTTTTCCAGCGAAAGAGGCAGGGCTTCTACTCGCATAAAGAGTTACAGCCAGAAAATAAAGTGAAATGGAAATAATTTTTAAAAGCGTTACAGTCTTGGAAACCTTAGGGACAGCTCTATCCCGACCTAGAGGAATGCTATGAGTTGACATCCACTTGATGGCAGTGAGGTTAGCTTAGTTTAATTTATTTTTAGCTTAAAAAAATCTGCCTTGAGCCTGATACCCCTTTAAGAATTTATCTATCTGAAATGACCCTGATGAGAATGATACACAGTACCGTTCTCCCAAGAGGCAGTGCGTTGATGCTATAGGGGAGCAACAGCGCAGGAGAAGAAGGTGAACAGGATTGCAGAACTTCGAGAACACATTCCACGGGGATGTGTAGAAACTGCACAATGGGTGTGTCTGTTGCTGTCCCTTATCTCAACCACAGCAACAAAGTGAATCAAAATGTCTTTGAAAAGCCAGGGAGAAAGAGAGAAAGGAACCAAGAACTGAGACAAATAAACATGAAGCTGGGTCGCTGCTCAGCCTCTGGGTCTGGATGAGGCTCTGGGCAAGGCTCTGTGCAGACTGGGGGCCTGGGGCAGGCTACCTGCCTCCCAACAACAGCCACCAAGAGAAGAAGACACACAGCAAAGGCTATTTCAAGTTTCCTATTTTAAACTCAGGTCAGCGCCCCCTGCCCACCAGCAGTCTCAAGACTGGAGGCTTTAAAAGGCGTCCCCAGCACCAGGGAGAGACCAAGA
Organism: Nesogale talazaci; assembly: GCA_004026705.1. NCBI lineage: Eukaryota > Metazoa > Chordata > Mammalia > Afrosoricida > Tenrecidae > Nesogale > Nesogale talazaci. The sequence goes on along the minus strand of PVJH01002225.1, from coordinate 118,334 downwards.
GGAACCAGGGACCACACGGTGGGGGGCGGGGGTGAGGTGAAAGGTCAGTCAGAGAGGTTGAGATTATGATGAGTCAGCTCGAATCCTAAATCCACACCCCAGCTTTGCCACTTTCTGTCATGCGGATTTTACAGGTTGTAGGGTGGAATCTTGAGGGCCCCCCATCCCAGTTGGAATAAATCTAAGGCATAAACAAGTTAGCTGGCCACTCCAAGGATGGGCGTTTGAGTCCACTCACTAATGGTTAGGAATAAAGATCGAGTCATCTGCTTCTTTGACTCCCCAGTCATAGGGCAATTAGTTCTACCCTGCACCCTTGGGTTCCAAGTAACACACCAGCATCACAGTCCACTGGACTGTGATGGGTGGAGCAGAGAGTTTACAATTCCCACGGGTGCCGCTGCAGTTGTGGGAATGACATTTTGGAGAACCAGTGCCCCTGGGCAACAAAATGTATCTCCGGAGACATTTGAGGCAACACCAGTTTCCCCACTTGCATCTTTTTTTATAAAAAGTATTCATAAGCATCTTTATTTGTAGTATCCCCTAGTGGACACTGTCAAAATGCTCAGCAAAATGAAATAGTACCTATCCTGTATGATTTTCCATATAATGAAATGCATCTCTCAATTTAAAAAAAAAATGAACAGTTGGTACCTACAGGACAAAAAAAGGATCTTTTTTATGTTCATTACCCAATCGATTCTTTGGGGTTCCCCCCCACACACACCCTTTTATTAGAAGCTAATCCAGACATTACACCCATGGTTCCATCACAAGCAGGATGGTAAAATTTCTACCACAGTCAGTTTCAAAGCATTTTCTTCTTCTTGATCTCCTTGCTGTCATCTCCTCCAACCCCCTGCTTCCCCCACCCTACCCTGATTCTAATTGTCATAGGTTCTTGGGTCTTTATGGGCTGCCTGAACGGATTAGCTCTGGGCAGCCTAGGAGTTGTGAGGGTGGGGCGGTGCTGCCACCTGGAGGCAGGGAGTAGTAGGAAAAACTCCCTCTAACAGCCAACAAGGGGACACCAACTCCGTGGCCTCATAGAACAGTGGAGCTGCCCCTGGGGGTTTCCGAGACTGACTCTTCGGTGGGATGAGGAAGCCTCTGCTTTCTCCCACTGAGTAGCTGCGTGGCTTCGAACTGCTGACATTATGGTTAGCACCCCAAAGGCATGACCACGACGCCAGGGCTCCTCCAAAACCAGCCCCAATGACTGGAGCAGAGAAGAAACGAACCCCGCTGAATGCTGCCCAAAATCTAGATCTGTAAGCAGTTATAAGTGAGCTTTGCAATTATACCTTAGGGTGTCAAGGATGCCTGGTAGTGTGTGTGTGTGGGGGGGGGGGTTCCACATTGGATGGCTAACCACGGTTCAAACCTAACCTCACCCCCAACCCCTACTCTGAGGGAGAAAGATGAGGTTTTCTGCTTCCTTGAAAATGTACAGTCTTGGGGTGGGGGAAAGGGGGAAAGAGGTACAGATACCAGTAAATGTTTAGAAAGTAAATGTTTAGAAAATAATGATGGCAACGTATGTATCAATGTGCTTGATACAATGGATGTATGGGCTTTATACGAGCTGGAAGAGCCTCCAATAAAATGATCTTTTAATTTAAAAAAATCTGGTCTCAAAAATCCTCTTCCCTATGGGGCTGCTAGGTGTCAGAATCCGCTCCATGGCATTGAGTTTCTTCATCGTCTCAAAGACCATCACCGCCACCACCTCCCTCCAGGATCTCAGAACCTTGCTCTTTGCCCTCCTCTTGGAGTGTTTCTGCCCTAAAGTCTTGCTTCCCCAACTCAACACAGGCTGTTCTCCCCCAGGGTCACCAGGCAAATTGTAATTCTCAATACCCTGCTTCTTTTCTGGGCATCCTTACTTCCTTCTCCCGGCTACCATGAGGCCTCAGACCTAGAGAAATCTCCACAGTAAAAGAGTTCTCTTGGGACAGCAGGGTCTTTTCTCTACCCTGTTCCCAGAAGGGAGCGCCTCCTCTGGACCCAACACCTCTATGTGGTTAGCCTCCTTCATCCAAGGACAGGAACCATGACTCCAGCACGAGACCCTGCAGGGGTTTCCTGGCCAGGAATCAAGTAAAGCTGATACCTTCAGAGAGGTGACTCCCTCGCTGAACTGGATACCTGCAGGCACTTTATCGGGGGCATTTAGTCTTGCGGAGATCAAATGGTGTGGTGCATTATGTAAGTTTGTTGCACAAGGCCTCTTCAAAGTGTTGAGAGACAGGGATGTCACTTTGAGGACTATGGTGCACCTGACCCAAGCCATGGGTATTTGTTTTTAAGGCATCACTGCCTTCAGGTGGTGGGAGTAGGAGGCCCAGCCTTTGCTCCTGGGAGCCGGAATCGACCCTCCATCCCAGTGGGCCGCAGTCCCGCGCACAACCACTACGCCACCGGGGCTCAGCCCGCCATGGGTATTTTTAATCACATCGAATGTGTGTGTATGTTGAGGTCTGACTAGGAAAGATAGACGAACAGGTGCAATTGAATGATGGTGCTGGTGAAGAGTGTTGAGTGGTCCGTGGACTGCCAAAAGAACAGACAAATCTGTCTTAGAAGCAGTGCAGCCGATGCTTCTGAGAAGCAAGAAGAGTGAGGTTTCATTGCATGGACTTTGGACACGTTACCAGAAGAGACCAGTCCCTGGAAAAAGACATCACCCTTGGGTCAGTGAAGGGTCAGTGAAGAAGACTCTCAGAGAAGACGATGGACACGGTGGCTGCCACCACAGCTCACACGTGGCCCTTGAGGCTAGCACAGGCCCAGGCAGTGTTCAGTCCTGTCATACATGGGATCCCTGTGACTTTAGAAGGAAGTAGAAAGAGGCACAAATAGCTTCAAAGCCCCTCAGAAAGAAGGATGGTTTGGAGGACGTCAAGGCTTAGTCCAGAGGCCCTGGTGGTGTCGAGGTTGTGCGTTGGGCTGTGATCTGCTTTTCGGCAGTTTGAAGCCACCAACAGTTTAGCAGGAGAAAGACTGGTCCTTCTACTCCCGTAAAGAGTTAGTCTCAGCAATCCACAGCATAGATGAGTCAGCAGAGACTGAATGGCAGGGAGTGAGACCTATCACAAAGCAGACAAGCGGAATGGTGGGGTATGGGTTGGACTAATGCACACAAATTCAGTAGGTCGTACTCACTAGCTGCTCCAAAGGAAAACGACGGGACTTTTTGCTCCTATACAGATTGACAGCTCTAGAAGCCCTATTTAGGAGTACTGTGTTAGTCCGGGTAGACTAGAGAAACACATTCATAGACACGCATATGGATATAAGGGAGAGGTTTATATACAAGAGGAAGGGAACATTGAGAAAGCATCTCAGCCCAGTCCAGTCCAAAGTCATTAAGTCCAATATTAGCCCATATGTCTGATACCAGTCTATAAAGTCTCCTTCTGACTTATGAAGCACGTGCAATGACACCAGGACAATCACAGGTCAGTAGGTGCAGAGTCTTGTGTATCTAGCTTGGGTAGAAGCATCCCGGCGCTGGCAGGGGTCTCCCCATGGCTCCTCGTTTCCAGGCCTCAGGGTCCATCAGCAGTATCCATTGGCAGTAGAAGCATGTCAGTGCTGGCAGGGGTCTCTATGTGAGGTCTGGTTCCATCAGGGCAAGCCTATGTGGCTTCTCCTCCGGAGTCAAGATGGATCAGCATGCTGTCATCTCGTCTTGTCAGTAGAGACTGAATTAAGTCTCTCTTCTCCAATTGGGAAATAACACAAAACTTCCCAGAATTCTCAGGAGAAAGCCATGCCCACACAAGGACCTCATTGGCTATCATCAGATTGACAGGCTAGACTCCACCCCTACATTCCCAATCATGAAAGTGACACCGAGTCCATGACCGCCAGAGTGCCTATGATTGGAACTGACTGGAGAGCAATGGGGTGGGTGGTAGCAGTATGGTACAGCACTCACAGTCTAAAAAACTAAACTAACCTGACTTATTGCCAAAGAAGCCATGGTGGTGTCGGGGCTGTCTTGCGCTGATAACCACAAGGTCGGCGGTTTAAAAACACCGTCCCCTCTGAGAGAGAAAGAGGAGGCTCTCTACTCCCGTAAAGAATTACCGCCTCAGAAACCCACAGAGTCCGTTCCATCTTGATCTCTCAGTAAGGCACTGACTCAAAGGCACTGAGCTGGACTTTTGTGAGTTCAGCCTGCCACCCTCAAGTCAATTCTGACTCACGACCCCTCTGTCCTCCACTCTCCCCTTCACGCGGCCCTCTCGGAGCACTTGGGATGAAGCCGTCCCGGGCGAAATCTGTCACCTTCCAGCTCCGTTTTCCCACGGACCTTTTGCAGCCCCAGTCCGGTGGTGGAGTTGGTTCCAAGGTCAGTAGTTCAAAGCCACCAGCTGCTCTGCAGAAGAAGGACAGGGCTCTCCACTCCTGTAAAGAGCAACAGCCTCAGAAACCCATCGGATCCGTTCTCCCTGTCCTGTCCGGTCCCTGTGCGTCTGCATCGGCGGAGGCTTGGTTCACTTTCGGTTGACTGGTGATTGCAGCAGCTCACCGGGCTTTCTGGAGTGGCCCCACTGGGTGCGTTGAAACCACCGCGATGTGCAGGCCAAACGCAGAGACGAACTCACAGGCCTAAGATCGAGTGTGACAAGTTGATTTCAATTCATGGCACTGGACTGAGCCCCTGTGGCGTACGTGGTTGAGTACCAGACTGCGGCCCACGGGCTTGGCGGTTGAAATCCCGCGGCAGCGCTGGGTAGCTCCCACGACCACCAGAAGGCATTGATGCCCTCCCCACCCCTCAAAAAAAAATTCATGGCACTGACTCTCAACATTATTTGACCTAGCACCCCTTTAAAAAAAATCACTCAGTACTGCCCCCCTCCCGAAATTAAAAACTTTTGGCGCTGTAAAGTGTAGGCATCTCTTCGGCCACACCCCTGGGATCACTCCAGCATCCCCTGGGGTGATCTCACCAACTTTAGGAAACACTGCAATTTCTGAAGCTGGACATAAATCTTTATAATGACCTTGTCTTCCTCCAGCCAGACCTCTGGTGGGTCTGACCCACAGACTTGGCAGTTAGCAGTTCTACACTGAGCTGACAGAGCCATCAGGGCTTCGGCGCCGCAGAAACTCACTGCCACAGAATCAATACCGGCTGGTTCGTAGTGACCCAATAGGTCAGGGGAGAGCTGTCCCTGTGGGTTTCCAAGACTGTCACTCTTTAGGGGAATAGAAAACCTCCTCTCTCTCCCACGGAGCGGCTGGTGGCTTTGAACTGCTGGCCACAGGTCAGCCAACACATCACCTGCAGAGCCACCCTGGTCAGCCATAGGGGTCACTAGGCGCTATGGATCAGAATGCAGTGGATTTGAGTTGGGGCACAAGGGTTGCAAGTCAGGTGAGAAAACAGAGGTCCTGAGAAGTTGGACACCGTCCCAGGTCACACAGCTGCAAAGCTAGGAGATTCTAGGGGACTTTGTTGTCCCACGTTGCCCAGACACTGGTTCATGCTCTCTCTCAGTCAATATCTCTCTCTCTCTCTCTCTCTCTCTCTCTCTCTCTCGCTCGCTCGCTCGGAATAAAAAAATGCACCCCGGAGGCTGGTTGCAAGACACACTTTATTCACTTAACGGGGAGGCCAGGGAGGACTCCCCACAGTAGTCAGGAAGGGGCTGGGGCATGGGGTTTGGCATGTGCCGTGTACTAGTTGGAGGAGTGGAAGGTGCCCCGTTGGTGCCACTGCATGTCCCGGATGCGTCGTATGGACTGCACCTGGGAGTGGGAGGCCCCGAAGTCGCTGCTCTCCTTGTAGTCCCCCTTTTCCAGCAGGAACTGCAGCCCCCGGTAGCCAGGGTACTGATAACCCACCCACCTGTAGGATGAGAGGGGAGGGGAAGGGACATGGGGAGACAGACAGACAAACAGACAGATGAAGGGGCAGGTTGGGGATATCTGCTCAGGACTGAGCAGAGAACACCCTACTCCCTCTAGGATCCTTCTCTTTTAAAAAAAAAAGAGAGAAAGAAAGAAAGAAAAGCAGGGGGAAGGCCCTGTAGTGCTTGCCAATTCTCCCATGATAGCTGATTTCAAGAGGCCGATGATTTGAACAGCCAGTGCATAAAAATTCTGAAAGCCTAATTAGCATTCCTCTTTTGCAAACTGGTGAAGGTCAGCAGCAGCATGCCCCTGTCCAGAACCTATCCGTGGCACCCAGAGTGCGTTCCAGAAGTCCCAGTGTCAGTGAGCCAGGCCTATGGACCTAAAGATGCTGCTTCTTTCTAAACTCAGGGCCTTGCACAGCCCAAGACTCCATGGCTGCCCTTCCTGGGACCCATTCCTAACTTTCCCCCTGACTCCGCCTCTGCCTGCCACCCACCCCGGCTCCCCCCACCCCCATGGACCTCCCTGCTCAGGGGAAGCTACAGGGAAGGCCCAGGGAATTTCACTTGCCCACCAGGCAGCTCTGGCCATCAATGGCAGAGCTGAAAACCACTCATGGGCTGCAACTGAGAAGGGCAGTTTTTGCAAGTGTAATGGCCTATGGGGATTGGAGGATGGAAGGAGCAGTGCTTCCCGATAAGGCCGGAGGGAGGGTCCAGTGTCTATGGGCCCAGGGCAGAGTGAATGGGGATAGGACAGCACTCACGTGCCACTCTGCACACGGGCGGAAGACACCTTCTCCTGGTAGCCATGAGCGTGGAAGCTGGGCACATCGTCGTCAATGATCTCCATCTTCTTCCCCGTGAAGTTGGGGTTCTCGTAGAGGGTGATCCTGTGTTCGTGGCTGTCCTGGGCCTGGGGAGGGATCTGGGGATGAGCGGGGAGACCAGGTGACTGGGTTTTCCCACTTTACACCCCACCTGGTTCAGGGCCTGTGACAAGCTCCATGAACCGTGGTCCCGTGTGGGGACCAGTGCACGCAGCTCACACTCCCAGAAGTTACACTGCGGACAGGGCCCTGAAATGTCACTGCGCTCCTGGCCTCCCGGCCTCCTCTGACAAGGGTCTTGTCATCTCTTGCCTGGCATTTGCTCCCATGAGTCCCTGGTCGTACACGTGGTGAGGCTAACTCCAGCTCACCCACCAGGGTGCGGCTGGAACTCACCCAGGTGCACCTCCCAAGGAGGGCCCGCTGACCCGTTTCCAAACGCTGAGCCACAAAAAGCCCTGTCTCCTACCGTCCCACACAGGCCCCCAGGGGCTCCTTATGAGTTGGAAGCAATTCAGCGGCCACTGCTGGGTCAGAAGGGTGCAAGGCGCCAGCCCTGAACCTCACGTGCGGACGCCTTAGCACCCAACCCATTGCCATCAAGTTCATTGACTCACAGGGCCTCTCTGGCAGAGTAGAACTGCTCCCTGACTTCCTGAGGCTGTCCATCCTGATCGGGCCAGATCACCTCATCTCTCTTCCGGGAAGCAGCTGGTTGGTTCCAACAGCTGCCCAGGTTAACTGTTAAGCACTTAACCATCTGCACCACCAAGATTTCTCTGGATCAGCCCCAAACCCACTGCCGTCACGTTGATTCCAACTCACAGAGGCCCTGTGACTGAGAATTGAACTGTTCTCTCAAGTTCCCAAGATGGTCCATCTTTCTGGGAGCTGACAGCCTCACTTTCTCCCAAGGAGGGGGCTGGTGGATTTGAACTGCTGACTTTTCCGGTATCGGTCCACTGCGCAACTTACTATGCCACCAGAACACCTTAATAACAGGACAGTTGGTCCTGAGATCTCCATTTTACAGATGAGGAAACACACGAAAGACTTCTGCAAGGAAGCCCTCCCACCATGCAGAAGGGGTGCGCTGTCAGAGGGGGTGGCTCTGGCCCCAGGGAGGTGAAGAAAGGAGGGGAGTGGGAAGGAAGAGGACTCACCAGTTTGATGGGCCTCAGGGAGCTGAGGGAGTCTGTCCTGCGGCTGTTGGTCCATGAGTCCCAGCGTGGGTACTCCCCTTTCTCGAACACAAACTGCTCACCCTTGCAGTTGGCTTGCTCATAACCCACCCAGCTGTGGCCAAGACACACACAGAGACACAGAGGAAAATGGAGAGTTCAAGGGCGCTCCAAGCACCCTTCGGCCCAGGATTCACGCCAGCCCACCCTAACAACGCACTCACTCCCTGTCATCAAGTCGATGCAGACTCCCGGTGACCCGATAGGGTAAGGAAGAACTACCCCTCTGTGTTTCCAAGACTGTAACTCTTTTTTTTGTTTTGTTTTGCTTTTTTGGGAGCATCACTGCCCTCAGGTGGTGGGAGTAGGAGGCCCAGCCTTTGCTCCGTGGAGCTGGAATTGAACCTCCATCCCAGTGGACCGCAGTCCCGCGCACAACCACTTCGCCACCGGGACTCTTTCTCCCTAGAGAGGCTGGTGGTGGATTTGAACCACTGACCCACTTGGCTGCTTGGCTTGCAGCCAGGCACGTTGGCACTCTGCCGACGCTGCTCCCTTCAAGGGTGCGTCCTGTTTTTGTGAATTTAATTCTAATCATGGCAACCCTCGAGGACAGAGCCTTGGTGGCAGAGGGATTACATGTTAGGCTGCCGACCACAAAGTCAGCTGTGTGAACCACCAGCTGCTCCATGAAAGAAAAATAAGGCCTTCTACACCTTCAGAAGGCTACAATCTCAAACACGCACAAAGACAGCTGTACCCTGTGCTACTGGGTCCCCATGCATCAAAATACATTTTTGGGTTTTGTTTTTAACTGCCACCATAGTTTCTGAGTCTGTCGATTGTGACAAAAGCAGGTAGCTTCATCTTTCTTCCAATGAGAGGCTGGGGGGTTCGAACCACCAACATTGCCATCAGCGACGCAATGATTACCTCACTTCCTCCAAAGACCGTCTGAAGCTTTCTCCCATCATCCTCAGAAGGATGGGGTCACCCTCTTCCTGCACAGGAGGAAACTGGGGCACGCCTGCCACCACACAGCCACCAAGGGCAGAGGCAGGACTTGAACCCAGAGGGGTCTGACTTATTCCACTGCTCTTCAAAAGGTTTCAGTGGATAATCCCTCAGAAGTGGATTACCAAGTCCTTCTTCTGAGTCTCTTTAGCTGGAAGCTCTGCTGGGAATTGTCCACCAAGGATGACTCTCCACCCCCAATCCCTAGTGTTTCAAATGCAGGTGGCATCGAGATTGCAACCTTACAGCAACTCACAGCTCACTCTGGTCTGCCAGACTGACAGCCAGGTGGTGGACCATGATAAAGGAAGGCTGCAGAAGAGCCTTTCCATCACGGTGTTGACAAAGAAGACTGGAATTACTATCAGGAAAACAGACAACTCCGTGTGGGAAGAAGAATAGAGTGCTCCTGAGAAGCCAGTGTGGTGAGACTCCATCTCACCTACTTTAAGGTATGTGATCAGAAGAGACACGTCACTGGAGGAGGACATCGTGCTCGATAAAAGAGATCCAAGGTAGCCCCAAAGAGGCAGGGCCTTCATGAGATGGACTGATAGAAAGGGGCCCGAATGCAACAAGGATGGTGAAGAGGACACAGGACCAGTTTTTCTGGATATGGTCGCTGTGCGTCAGAACCCAATGACAATACCAGCTGGGTTCCCAAAGCACAGGTTCTCTTCAGAGACTGTCTGTCACCACGCCTGGCCCCCTGGAGGCACAGTCTAGCAGCCTGATGAGGACACACACACACACACACACACACACACACACACTACCAGCTCTCCAGTACATACGGTCCGGCCTGCACCAGAATGGAGCCTGCCTTCTCGATGCCAGTATCTCTCAGGTTGGAACAGGCCCCAATGAGCTCATGAGAGTGGCCCTGGAAGTTTTCCTGCTCAAAGATGATGATCTGCAACAGGAGAAGAGCATAAGTGTTCCCCGGTGGCGGGGACAGTGAGAGGGGTCAGCGTCAAGGCCGGGGAGCCCCCAGGAGGTTACCAGACTCTGCCCTTGCGAGGCACCACCCCAACATGTCCCCGAGCCATGTCCCAGCCTTGAGACCTTCCCACCTGTAGAATAGGGCATTGTGGCAGTACCGGGTGTCTCCCGGGGCTGTTAGAAAACCTGAGGGACCCAGGTTAGCACAGTCTAGGGGTTCTGGATGTGGGAGGGATAAATCTATTAATGAAGGGAGAGACCACAGATCCCTAGAAGGGGAAGGCGCAGGAGATTGGAGCCCAGGTCTGCACTCTACTTTTTCTACTCCACAAGACCTGCTCAAACCCTCTGTGCACCCAGAGCTCCTGGGAAGCTGGGAGAATGCAGTTTCTGAGGCAGCAGCTCCGGGGAGCAGCCCCCACCTCTGCGTTTCTCACCAGCTCTCCCGTGAGGCTTCTGCTGCAGACCCATGCGTCAAACCAGGGGTAGCAATGAGTGAGGTCACCTGGCCTGAAATGTTTCTGCTTCCCTAAGAACCAAACGCGGGCTTCTCACCCACACGCTTCACTGCCATGTCACCTGAACAGCCACACCGACCAGGGCCCTTGGCCTCTCTTGCCTCACCTGGTCTCGGGGAGGGCAGGACACTCACCATGGAAACGAAAGCTCTTCAAAGTAAAGCATCCCACCCAAGCTCACAGCCCTGCACTAACGGAGAGGCCAGCTGCAATCTTCCTGGATGCAGCAAGAATAATGAGCAGGGGTTTTCTAGTCACTCTGTAGGGGTTTTCTAGCCACAGATGTCTCTGGATTGAACGCTCCAGATGGGCAGCTACAAAGCCCATGTGGTCAGTCTGCAGCTGAGAACGCCTGGATTGACTGAACAAAAGCAGAGACAAATCCCACGGGCTCAGTTCCCTCTTGATGGCCAGGGGCCCAGCTTCAGACCAAGTCAGGAGACATTCCCTAGGCTCGGATGCCCCTGTGCTGTATCCAGCTGGACAACCACAGGGAGTGTCTCAATTCCTCTGGGCCCTATTGGTCTCCTCTGTAAAATGAGCTTTCCATCTCTCTGGTAAGGCTATTGTGAAGACTCAAGGATCTGGACTGAGAGTCTTGTTGGCATTATCCTGGCTTCACGGAGGTGATAGCTTTCCCTCGAGTTAGCGATGAAACCAAACCAAGCTCATTGTCATCAAGGTGATGTCCACTGCTAGGGACTCTATAGGACAGAGTAGAACTGTAACTTTCTGCAATTGTAACACTTTCCAGAAGTAGACATTCCTGTGTCTCTCCCAATGTGGCTACTAGAATATTTTTAATTACTCCTGTGGTGCTGCTGGGCAGGGGCTCTAAGCCATCTGCACCAACCTTCCTATTGCGCCTCACATCGCTACAGGGCCTTTGTATATGCTATTCCTTGTTCTGTTCTGCCTCTCCCCAGCCCCTCCACCAAGTGCCAGGCAAGTGCTTGCTGCCTGGACCCAGGTTAAGGGTTAAATGTTTCTTCCTCAGGGAGGCCCTGCTTGACCACACGTCCTCTCCCAAGGCTCTCTCCTCCGCGGAATTTCCTCTGAGTCCTTCTCACTATATGAACTCACATATTTGCTGTTTTATCATCTGTCCTCCAGAAAACCAGCCCAAGAGGGTGAGGGACTGCCTTGTTTGGCTGGACAGGTCGATGATTATGGGTGCATCTATGTCCAGGGTTCCTGCAAATGGGTGGGCAGAGGGCTGCAGGGAGCATCCAGTTGGGTGGTGGGAGTGCCTAGTCCCTGGCCTGGACATGGGGCATGGAAATGAGATTGCAAAGTGAACTTGCAAGCTGGTCTGGGGCTCACATGCTCACGTGCCATGCGTGAGGTGACCCCCACTTCTCTGCCTTGTCTCCCGTCTCTGTGGTAAAACTCTTAGGGCTCTCTCCATATTATAAAGATCAAGGCCAAGTCCAGTCCCAGTGTCACAGCCTCATGTGAGAGTGTGGAGCTTGGTGTATAGTCCACCACATTCACTGGAGGCTGCAAGTGGGGACCCCCAGGGTCACAGAGATGGAAGCTGATGCTGGAAGCTAGTGTGGGGACTCAGGTGGTTCGGCCCCCATGCGCAGGATGGGGAAACTGAGTTCAGACAGGAGCAGAGTGTGTCCCGAGAAGGAAGAGGCCAACCCACTGTACAGAAGTGGAAACCGAGGCTGAGGGCGATGTCCAGTTGGGTCCCTTCTGAGGTACGCACCTTGGGGGTGAGGGGTTGCTGCTTGCCCATTTGGGTCTGGTGGTCCGAGGCCATGGTGGACTTCCGTGCAGGAAAGACCTGGAAGAGGTGGAGGCCTGCCATCAGAGGCTTCTCTCACCCTGCTGACGTGAGTGGGGCGGCATGCAAGGGAGCTGCAGGGCCGCTCTGCTTAGTCCCACACTCTGTCCTCAGCGGGGTTTCCGTTCCGCTTAGAAGAGGTCTGAACAACTAAACACTTCCCCTTTTCTTCCCTTTTTCAGACCCAGGTCAGACCCAGAAAAACGACAGGAGCAGGGCATCGGTGATGACATATTAGAGTTTACACAGGGTCCCAACTGCCCCCTCCACCCCCACCCCCCCCACACACACACCTACTGCCATCAGGTAAGCCCAACCAATAACAATCTTCTAGACTGGCCCCCAACTGACTGGACCAACCCCAGCACCTTTTCAGAAAAATGTAACGATTCAGCACCCCCTTGTTAATGAAAATGATGCGTGCCCTAGCCCATCATCCAGGAGAAAGTGTGAGATCTGCTTTGCAGCTTCCCTGGCTCGTCATCCAGCACCCCACGGCAGGAGGCAACACTGCCCACTGAGGGAAAACTGCCTGAGGACCGAGTAGAGATGGCCCCCTGTGGGTTTCTCAGGTTGTCTTTGTGGGAGCAGATAGCCTCATCTTTCTCCCAATGAGGGGTTGGAGGGTTTGAACTGCTGAATTGGGATCCATTGGGGCCATGCCAGAGAGAGAATGCCTCCTCTACTTCAGAGTTTCTTGATAAGAAACAAACTAATTTAGCCAACCAAAGTTCTGTCCTGGCCACATCTGGTTTGTGACTGCCAAGTTGGGATCTTCCAGAGCCTCCTTTGCAACTTCCCCATACCATACTCCTTCACTCATTCCGCTCCTCCTTCCCATTAGCCAGAATTCTCCTCTCCATGCAGCCCCAATAGGGGAAGTACCAACTGGGGAATTCTACATTATGGGACCAAGGTGGATGTCCAGGCATGGGGAGGGGCATCAGGGGAGGACATGGCTTAGCTGGTGAAGATATCAGAGTCCCTGTGTGTCGCCAACACTTGGTGCTTAGCATTACTGAGGGAGAAAGGCCTGGCAATTGCTTCCACAAAGATGACAGCCAAGAAATGCCCGTGGAGTCTTTATTTCCCTACACACAGAGCCCATCTGAGTCTGAATTGACTCACCAGGAATGAATTTGGTTTGAAGTTTTGAGAATGGCATGGGAAAACTCCGGAAAATTGGCTAACTTACACCCCCTCATCTCCCCTAAGACACCAGTCAAATCTGGTTGCCCAGGACAAGACAGGAGACCTGACTTCCTGCTGCAGAGACCACATCAAGCTTCCAGAAGCTTCTTCCACATTAACCTCCCACCCCCATGTCCTGGAGTCCAGCAAACCCATAACAACCCTGCAGGCCGAGGAACACCGTTCCCTCGGGGTTCAAAGACTGTCAGTCTTTACAGAAACAGCTTTCACCACTGGGTTAGCCACCCAAACCATGAGTCAATTCCGACTCATTAGAACCCTATCAGAGTCAGACTGGCCCCAGGAGAAGCGGGGGACTGCTAATCTTCGCAGAAGCAGATGGCATCTACTTTCTCCCCGCCTGGATTCCCACCTTTCTGGCTGCGGCCCAACGTATAGCAGAAGGTGAAAGTCCGGGAAGCCGCTGCAAGCCCAGCTTGCTCTTCTCTTCCTCCAACAAACCCACCCGTGAGCTGCCGCAGCCCCTGAGGGTGCATCCCCTCACGGCCTCTCCCTCGACCTCCTTGGGACAAAGCTGGAACCCGCTGGGTCCAGTTCTGTGGTTCACCAGCAACACAGCCCTGCCTGCATTCCAGTCTCTCTGTGTGCCTCAGTTTCCTTGTCGGTAGAAGGGGGGCAGTCAGAACACCCTGCCGTGCTGGCGGGCAGGTGGGGAGAACTTGTTACAACAGAATGGGACACGGCAAGCCCTTAGCAGGCGCGATTCCCATGAGGTGCCAGTGGCTTTGACATCCCCGGCAACTGGAAGTTTTATGCTCATGGCCGCAGCCGCCTCTCCCCAGGTATGAAGGATGACCCTGAAGAGAGCCGTCAGATTTGACCGTCCCCGATATGCCACTGACTGAACTGCTCAGGGTCAAGTCTTTCTACCTGTGAGTCTCTGAGTTCCCTTCAGCAGGCAGGTACACCAGGATCGGGGTGGTGTGTTCCTGGGCTGCTGGATTTTAAATGCCTGCCGTGAGCTGGTTGCAAAGATGCTTCCAGACTAAGACAGACTAGGAAGAAAACCCAGGTCCTCTCCTTTCGACATCAGCCAGTGAAAACCTTCAGGATCTCAAGAGAAGATTAACTGGTGTGGGCTCAAAACAAACAGACAGACAGACCAGAAAACCCAGCTCTCTGCAATCATATCCCAACCAATTCACAGTGACCCTGTAGGACAAGGAGTACTTCTTCCGTGGGTTTCTAAGATTTTAACTCTTTTTTTTAAATTAAATTAAGAAAAATTTTAACACTGTAGCTCTACAGAAGTAGAGAGCCCCATCTTTCTCCACTTACACTAGCATTAAAAACATACAGTGGGGGTCTGAGCCCTGGTGGTTGAGTAATGGTTGAATGCGGGGCTGCGGCCCACGGGCTTGGCGGTTCAAATCCAGCAGCGGCTCTCCAGGAGCAAGGTTGGGTATCTCCCACAACCACCAGAGGGCAGCAATGCCCACCTCAAAAAAAAACATACAGTGGATTCGAGCATAGCAAAGGCTAATAAGAACACTGAAGGATATTGAGTGACAGCAGTAAAGAACGCTGGGTGACTGCCCCCTGGGGCTTGCCAAGCACTGTACCGACCACTAAGCAGTAGCATGTCTAATCCCCTCAAAAAGGAAGGTTTTCTGAGTTCTCTACTCTTTTCACAGCAAAGCAGGCAAGGCATCAGAAAGCAGCGTTGGTGGCTGGACTTGAACTCAGGCCTCCCCTGCCTTGCGTTGGAAATGAGAGGAAAAGCCAAGGAGACAAGAGAGGCATGCTTACCCGTGACACCAGCCCCTGGAGCACCTTCAAGGCCTGGCCACGGCAGGGGGCCTTTATAGTCTCCTGGAAAGCCTGGCGCCAGGACAGATGACCTTGCATTACCTCAGAAAACAGAGCCGGAATGCTGGGCTAAGCTTTTGCCAGGGGCCGGCTCAGCAAATCACCACAAAGGCCGGGGCTCAGGACAATAATGTAATTAGCTGTCAGATTCGGCCTCACCAGGGTGGCTGGGTCACTGCTGTCTCGGGGAAACACACACTTTGGATGTGTCAGCCGTCTGGCTGCCAGGACTGGTGTGAGATCTGCTTCCCTGAGCAGTTAGGCAGGCCCTGGGGCAGGGCACCCAAACACCACTGTCACTGGGTTGATTCCAACTCCTGTCAACTCTGTGGGACAGAGCAAAACCTTTCTCCCTAGGTGGATTCAAACTTCCGACCTTGTTGCTAGCAGCCCACTGATTAACCCGTGACCCCACCAGACCTCCTTTGGGGAAAAGTAACAGTGGCCCTAGAGAGGAACCAGCAGGGCTGGGAAGATACTCAGCAGGGCCAGTATTTCCCTAGAAGTCATATCCTTAATGCATCCGGCTATTAACTAAAGGATAGGAGATTCTGGTCCACTCAGAGGAGAGCACCTTGGAAGAAAGACCTGGCAATTGAGTCCTCCCAAACGAGCCACTGACACCCTACTCTAAGCCACCCATAGGGTCACTGTGAGTCACTGCTGATTCAACAGTCACTGGTATCTGGCGCCTGTCCTGTCATCACCAGTTTCTAGGTATTTCCTTATTTCCCAAAAGTGAGATCATGCTGCATGGGCTCTCTGGTGGCTAAACATGTTTCCCACGTGGGGTGCAGTGGGTTAAGCTCACCGCAGGGCTGGTGGTTCAAGTTCACAGGAGAAAGAGGAAGCAGTCTGCTCCCATAAGGATATAAACCCCAAGAGTCGTTCTACCCTGTCCCAGAGGGTCACTGTGACTTGACATGGACTGGCAGGGTTGGGGGTTATTTCTTGAGCATGTCTTCTTCCCAGGTACATCCACGTCGAGGCAAGCACCAGGGATCCTCTCTCGTTATGACTGGGTGAAATTCCATGGTGTGTTGCTCAGGAGCTGACCATGGCCAACCCTGGACCCGGCAGTGATGACACAGGATAACATGCTCAACGTGGATAGCCATGGTCAATCCGGCACCATCAGTTGCAGCAGAAGGCTGGCCACGTCCAACAGCCCATGAAAGGGGACACAGGGTTTAGAGCCAGACTTGATCTGGAGTCCCAGTCCCAATGCTCCCCTGTTGTGGCACTTGGGTATTGACATTTTCCACTTTTCTTGGTGCCTCCGTTTCTCCTTGTGGAAAGGAGCTCACTCTTTGTCAAGGACTTCATTTTAGTTGCATCCACAACCAATGTTCATGGAAATTGCTGTCAAAAAAATCAAATGACATACTGCCTTGGGCAAACTTGCTGCCTTACCTCATTGCCATCAAGTTGATTCTGCCTTATAGTAACCGTGTAGGATAGGCTAGAGCTTCCCCTGTGGGTTTCCGAGGCTGTAACTCTTTAAGGGAGTAAAACGTCTCATTTTCCTTCTACATATCAGCTGATGATTTTAAACTGTTGACCTTGCAGCTAGCAACCACTATGCCACCAGGGCTCCACAAGACCTCTTTCAAGGATTGAAGAGCAAAGATATCACTTTGAAGACTAGCGTGTTAGTCTGGGTAGACAAGAGACACAAATTCACAAACATGCACATGAATATAAAGAAAAGGTTTATATACAAGAGGAATGAAGCCTTGAGAAAGCACCCCAACCCAGTCCGGTCCAAGATCATAAGTCTGATATTAGCCCGTATGTCTGATACCAGTTTATAAAGTCTCCTTCTGACTCACAAAGTGCATGTAATGAAAAAGGACAATCACAGGCCAATGGGTGCAGTCTTGTGCATCCAGTGGCAGTAGAAGCATCCCAGTGCTGGCAGGGATCTCCCCATGGCTCCTCATTTTCAGGGCTCAGAGTCATCAGCAGTATCCATTGGCGGGAGAAGCATCTCAGTGCTGATAGGGGTCTCCCCATGGCCACCCAAGCATCTCAGCACTGGCAGGGGTCTCCACATGGCTTCTCTGGCCCCAGAGGTTTGGTTCCATCCAGGTAAGCCCATGTGGCTTCTCCTCCGGTTCCTCCAGTCTCCAGGAATCCAAATTAATCGGCATCTGTCATCTCATCTTGTCGGTAGTTCATCTCCAAGGAACTGAGTCAAGTCTCTCTTTTCCAATTGGGAAATACCTTGAGACTTCCCAGAATTCTCAGGAGAAAGCCAGGACTCATTGGCTATCTCCAGAGTGACACGCTAGACTCCACCCCTACACTTCCAATCATGAAATTGACATCAAGTCCATGACCGCCACAACTAGGGTGCCCATAACCCAATCCATAGTCATTTCAGTGACCTCATATGCCTGTGAAGCTGGACACTGAATGAGGAAGAGTGAAGAACTGATGTCTTGAGTTGGAGAAGAATATAGGTTCCCTGTGTGTCTGAGTCCAGTCCGTGGTTGGAGCAGTGAGCCAGCAGTATAACCTCATCTGTCTTGGAAGTACAGTCAAAATGTTCCTTAAAAATACGGATGGCTAGGGTTAGGGTTAGGGTTAGGGTTAGGGTTAGGGTTAGGGTTAGGGTTAGGGTTAGGGAAAAAAAGAAGTCAGCATGGCAAGATGTCTTGTCAGCAGAGAAGGATAGCATGCTTGGTAAAGCGGAGGGGCCGAGAAAGAGAGGGAGGCTCTAAAGAAGATGGGCTGCCACCACGGCTGCCACAATGGATTCAAACATGGCAAGCGCGAGGATGACGTGGGACCAAGCAATGTCACAGTCCACTGTCCATGACGTTGCAATGGGTTGGAACGAACTCATTGAGTCCTCTGGGTGAGAGATGATTCCATGAAACACCCTGTAGTGTGCTGGACTTTGCAGAGGCTGGGTAAGAGTGGCTGTTGTGATCACTGTTATCACCTGCTGCTGCTTCTGTTAATGTTGTCCACTGTATCTCCCTGCTGGCTGGCTGCCCCTAATGGATACATCCCGTGGTGGTACAGGGGAGCTTTGGAATGGGTGTCCCAAAGTCGACACACTGTTTCCAACCCCAACTCTCCTTTTTTTTTTTTTTAGCCACCAGTCGTCTCTCTTTCTCTCCCCGACTCTCATACACACACACACACACATATATATATACATACACATATATATAATTTTTTTGGGTCTCTTACAGCTCTTATAACAAGCACATTTGCACATCTGTTACCATCATCATTTTCAAAACACTTTCTTTCTATTTGAGCCCTTGGTATCAGTTCCTTTTCCCCCCTCCACCCACCCTCCCATCCTCATGAACCCTTGATAATTTAGAAATTATTTTTGTTTTCCTATTTTACACCATCTGCTGTCTCTCTTCACCCATATTTCTGGTGTTTGTTCCCCTGGGAGTGCGGGTAGTTATACATCAATCATTGAGATTAGTTCCCCTTTCTCCCCCTTTTCCCTTCATCTTCCCTCTACCCTCATGGTATCACTATTCCCATTACTGTTCCTGAGAGGTTTGTCTGTCCTGGATTCTGTGTGTCAAGAACTCTTATCTGTACCAGTATACATGCCCCAGTATAGCAGGGTTTGTAAGATAGACCTGGGGTCATGATAGTGGGGGGAGGGGGGAGCAGGAAAGAACTAGAGGAATGTTGTGTATCTAGTTGGTGCTAGACTGTACCCTGTCTAGCCCCAACCCCCTTTTTAAAAAGATCCTTTTATTTGGGGCTCTTAGAGCTCTTATAACAATCCATACATCAATTGCATCAGGCATATTTGTACAGAGGTTGCCATCATTATTTTCTCCACACTTACATGCTATGTGAGCCCCTGGTATCAACTCTTTTTACCATCCCCCCACACTCCCACCCTGCAGAGGCTTGGTAAGAGTGGGTGTTGTTATCATTATCACTGTTGAATGATGGTGCTGGAAAAAGAATATTGGAAGTGCCCCGGGCTGCCCAAAGAACCAACCAACCTCTCTTGGGGGAGGTCCAGCCATAATGCTCCTGGGAGCCAAGGGTGGCAAGAGTTTCTCTCATTATACTCTGGACCTGTTGTCAGGAGAGACCAGACAGTCCCTGTAGAAGAGGAGCACGCTGGGTAAAGCGGAGGGTCGGTGACAAAGAGGCAGACACTCAACAAGTTTGGTTGGCACAGCGGCCACAGCACTCGACTCACCCCTGACGACCACTGTGAGATGGTGCAGGCTGGGTGGTGCTTGGGTCTGTTGTGCGTGGAGTGCTTCTGACTCTGGCTCATCTCAATGGCACCCAGCAGCAGCATGGTCCTCCTCATCGTTATCCCTTATTGACCTACATGTTGCTATGAATACCCCCAGTTTCTTGAGGAACAGCAAAGCCCAGAAGATGGGACAATTTCCCCCAAAGTAGGGGTGTGAAATCTCTTTTCCACCGAGGGCTATATGGATATTTCTAACATCCTCGGAGGGCCCTACAAAATGATCAGCCTAAAAACTAGCCTCCACCAGGTGGAAATGATTCTTGAACTCTCCCCTTCGGACACAACTGGGTGAAGGGCAGCTGGCCTCTAGTCTCCTGCCCCAAGAACAGTGCAGGGATGCAAGGCTTCTTAGAAAATGACACGACACTCCCCTATGTTGCAGGTGGTGACTGAGGTGTGATTGAGGGAGAAAGATGCCCAAGAATAGACCCAGGGCTCCAGCCTGATTCTCCCCGGGTAGAAGAAGGGGTATGGATGGTATGGGGGGAGGTCCAGGAACTCACGGCCCAAACTCCACCTGGATGGAGCCCACCTTCTCCAGCAGGAGGTCCATCAGGTTGTGGCACTCAGTTGAGAGCTCATACCGCTTCCCCTGAAAGTTCTCCAGCTCCTACAAATCACCTAGAAAGACAGTCTCCTGAGAATCCCTTTGGGAAGGTCCCCCACCCCCAGCCTCCCCTCATTTTATGCCCTGGGCTGTGATAGGAAAAGCCTCCAGGACTCTCAAGTCAGTTACCCCAGAGGCCATCAGAAGGAACTGTGGGAATGGGGGGAGGGGCACATCCAGTCACCCAACAGAATGGAGTGACCTCTGAGACATCAAACCCAGGTTAACATGTTGACCCAAATACAAACTTGTCCTGAGGAGTTAGAAATCCATATTTTCCTTCATGTGACGTGTCCTTAATGAAAATCCCCACCCAAGATGAACACAAGAGCATGTAAGCCTTGCACGGGGCGGAGGGGGCGTGGAGGAGAGGGGCTTTGCAAAGGCAGGCCACAGACCTGGTTTCATAAATGACCTTGCAGATGGTCTCTTGGGAAGTCTGCACTGGTCACCTGATAATGATGCCAGAGGCTCAGAGAGGGTAAGTCACCTTCCTGGGGCTGCACAGTCACACAGAGGGAGTACTCTCTGCTTCACACTTTACAACACTGGCTCTTTCCTCCCCACCAGGAACAGTCCAAAGATGGCAGAGAGGGAATGGAAAGAGGCTGACAGCTGCTCCGGGAATCTGTTAAATCCTTGGCATTTCAGAGGCGTCTGGGTGGCATAATAGCTACATTGTGATCTGAAGGGTTAGCTGTTCGAAACTGCCGCCACTCTGTGGGAGAAAGACGAGGCGTTTTACCCCATGTAAAAATGACAGTGCTGGGTCCCAGGATGAGATGCTTCTAATAGCTCACCCGTATTTGAGTAAGATGACTCAGAAGATGAAGTTTTGGACTTGGAGCTAATTTTTAAAAAAATTACAGTGTCAGAAACCCATGGATGGGGTTGGGGTAGGGCTCACTTTGAGTCAGTGCCGACTCCATTGGTAGTGAGTTTGGTGGGTTTTTAGGCATTTCAGAGCTGTCTCTCTGACTCTCGGCAAAGGCCCAGCACACCCTCAGAACAGCCCCTCCCCATGTATTCTCCTGCCCTATTCATGGGTACCACCTTGAATTCCCCCCAACCCACCCCCAGGGATGGGCTAAAAAAGGCCAAAAAGCCAAATCGAATTCCAGGAAGCTCTGATTTCCAGAAGCAAGTTGCCAGGCCTTTCTTCCTCCATCAGTGATGCAGCACATGACCCATTTGACTTCCCCCAGGGCCCAACGCACAGATTTCACCTTCCCCTCCACGGTCTTCAGTGCCTCCCTTTGGGGAGAGGTTGGTGGGGCTTGTTCCCATCTTGAGACACAGCTGTTGAAGGCCAGGTCCTGAGACCAGGACAGAGCACTGTGGCTAGACAGGAAAGTTGGAGCTTGAAACCACTGGCACTCCAGGGGCAGGAGACAGGGAGGTTATAACCAATGCACACCTCATTGCAGACAAGGTCAGAGAAGAGGCAGAAGTTGTCAGCAAAGAAGCCTATCAATTGCACTGGCCCTTGCTGGCCTTCTGTAGAGGCTGCCTGGCTGGGAAGTTTGGTTGGAGGGGGTAGTGGGACTGTGCTTGGCGCCTCTGGGCCCCACCTTGCTGAGTACCTTGCAGCCGCCCAGGCCTCCATGGGTTTCCACGTGTCTCTTCCAGCTCTCTGTCTCAACAGTAGGAAAGGGAAGGCAGAGAGTATGTGTCCCACCTACAGGCAGGAAGATAGGAGTTCCCAGAATTCTTAGGAGAAAGCATGCCCACACAGACACATAATTGGCTATGACCTGATTGACAGGCTAGACCCCACCCCTTCGTTTTAATTGACAAGTAAGTCATCTAAGTAACTGCCACATCATCTCATCCCAATAGCAGGGTCAAGAGGGCAGCCCCGCACCTGTCTCGGTGGTCACAGTTTCTGTTGACCTAGGAAGGAAGGTGAGTGGAGAAAAGCAGGTGTCCTGACTGGAGGGAGATCCAGGGATATGACCACTTCCCAGGAAGGATCAAGTTCGTGAGCCGAGCACAGGGCAGCTGGGAAGGCAGCGAAGAGGTCCCCAGGAACCCGATGGTGCATGGTTTTCTTGCTGAGAATTTCCATCATCTGCAACAAAGACTCTTGGCTGCCATGGCTCTCCCAGAACAATCTCGGCTCTCACCCTGATCTTCCTGGAGCCCCCATCTTGAGTGGTGGCGTTAGCCGTGGTCCAAATGGTCCTATGTCATGGAGGGGGGGACTCCCTGCATATTGTTGACCCCCCTACTCTGTCAACTGTGACATCCTACTCTAGTGATTGGTCTTTCCTGATGATGTGTTCAAGCCAGCGAGTCTAATCTCATGATCCTGGATTTCAAGCAGCCCTTCAGTGTGTTTGCCCTTCAGCCATTGACTACATTCCATACCCCTCCCTGGCATGGCTGCATTATTATGTGCTGAGCCCACAGATGAGGAGACCTCATGCCCCCACAGATGACTGAGGGGGACCCCACACAACAGTATTGTGAAGAGTCAGATTGAGCACGACCTCCTCCCTGCCCCTCTGACCTGACTCAGTGTGTCCGTTCTCTCTGCCACGTGAACCTATGTGCTCAGAGCAGAATGCACATGATTCATATGTAGCTTTCCCTCCTGCCCCGCTTCCTCCAGTGCCGATTCTGAGGACCACGTTATGCTCTTTCCCTTATCTTCCTCCTGCAATGCCGACCCCCCATCCTTGACAAGGCTGTTTGTCACCCCCTGCTGCAGATTTTAGCAACCTTGAAACAAGTCCCCTCTACGCTCCACAAGGCTCTTGGAGAATCTTGCCTTAGAGGGATCCGTGGGCACCTGCGTGTGACAGGCACCCATAAGCCAGTGGTCATTGAGCCCGTCCCACTCATGGCGACCTCATTAGAGAACTGTGCCCTATCGGACTGTCTTTCTTTTCTTCCCTCCTCCCCCCATTTTATTGGGAGCTATCCAGCTATTTTAACAATCCCTAGTTCAATTAGCTCAAGCAGGAGTATACAATTGTGGCCACCATCATTTTCAAAATATTTTTACTTCTTGCACTCTTTGGTCTCAGCTCTCCTTTACCCCCCTCCCCAAGAAATCATATTATATTAAATGTTACTGTCATTGCTATCCTCCCCCCAGTGTCTTACACTACCCAATGTATCTGTTCACCTGCCATTCTGTTGTTCACATCATCATGAGTGCTATCAGTTCCCCCTTCCCCTACTCCTGCTCTGTGGGTTTTCAATGATGATTTTTGGCAAGAGGGTAGCCTCATCTTTCTTCCTCACCTCCGTCACTTTCCAGTTGTCATTGCATCACTCCCAGCTCATGGTGACCCGTGAGTGGCAGTGTAGAACTGACTCAATAGGGTTTTCACGGCTGGATTTGGGGCAATAAAGGGGCCTCTGGGTGAACTCAAACTTGCTCTGTGGGTTTCTGAGACTAAAACTCTTTTTTGTTAGTCATTTTACTAGGGGCTCTTACAATCCATACATCAGTTGTTTCTGACATATTAGTACATCTATTCCATTGTTCTTTTCTAGACATTTACTTCCCATTAAGCCCTTGGGATCAGATCTTTTCCCCCCTTCCTCCCTGCACCCTGCAACCCTGGTAGCCCTTTGATAAGACTGTAGATTGTTATTTTTCAAATCTCACACCAACCGTTCTCTCCCTCCCCCTCTGGTTTCTGTTCTTCCCCAGATGGGGAGTGTGGTTACGTGCTCTTCATTGTGATCTGTGGCCCCCTCCCTCCTCCCTACCCTTTTGGTATGTCTATTCCCATTCCTGGGTTCCACGTGTTGTGAGTTTTATCTCTTGCCTATACCTATGTATATACTCCTACATAGTCTAAATTGGGAAGTGGCACTGAGGTGATAGCGGGGGGTGGGGGGGGGTGAGGAGGCCTCAAGGGATCAGCGGTATACTGCGTGACCCGTTAGTGCTCTGCTGTACCTCATCGACTCATCCCCTCCCTGCGACCCCTTTGAGGGGGGATGTTCCATTGTCCATAGATGGGCTTTGGGCCTCTGCTCCAACCCTCCATGCCTGCCCCATTATCACAAATGCATTTTTGTGTGTTGGTTTACTGTTTGTTGTGAGTCTTCTGATGCCTGTTTTCTGATTTCAGTGACACGTGATGATTGCACCAGCTGGTGTGCTTCTTCCATGTGGGCTTGTTGCTTCACTGTTGGATGGCTGCTAGTTTAATGTCAAGCCTTTAGGACTCCAGACACTCTATCTTTTAATAGACGGGCACCATCATTTAACGTATGCATCCAGTTTGTCTTCATTGATCATGTAGGCTGGAGGGTGGGGGTGGGGTGAGCATCACAGAATACCCATTTGTTAGAACAAAGTGTTCTTGTATTAAGGAAAGGTATGAGCCAAGGCCTGTCTGCAGCCTCTCTTGTTGTGGATTAATCTATTTGCGTAAGTGCACACCTCTGTTAATCTCCCTCTCTATGCCTTTGCTTCCTGGAGCTTGCCTGTTTTCTTTTGCCTCCTCCTGCCCCACCATCACTTTCTTCGGTCCACCTCTCAGTGCTCCCTCTCCACTCGCTTGGTGTTGCTCTAATACTGACAGGATCTCTACCTTCTCCTAGATGCTGGTTCAGCTTCCCTAGCTGTTCTGTCCATGACGCAGTCTGTCACCACATCCTTTTTCCCACCTTCTTCCTCCCCCTCTACCCTCCAGGGTCATTGGCCCCATTGCCTTCTCCCCGAGTTTCCCTCCCATGTCCCACCCCTATAATCAGGCAAAACATCAATCTCCTAGTCCAAATAAGAAGACAAGAAAGAAAAGAAAAAAAAAAACCCTACATAGGCCCAGGTCTATATGCTGGCCCCATGAGATCTGCCTCCCTGGTCTTGAGGGAGCTCAAGGTTCTGCCCCTCCTAGGCCAAAGTTCATTCATGGAGCGCCGTGGCGTGGCTTTATTCCAATTGCTGATCTGTCATGCTCCATTTCCAGTTTCCCCCCTGTGTGTCCCTGTGATTGCCCCCTGTCTCCATATGCTCCAGTTAGGGGACAACATGTCTTGAGTTGTTGACAGTCCCACAGTCCTCTGTGTCTTAGCAGCTCCTTGCAGGGACCTCATCCTCAGGGCTTGGTGTGCCCACAGGGAGTCTAGGCCGACAGCCCCTTGCTCTTTTCCCTTCTTGGTTTGGTCCCGTGTGGGTGGAGTAGGTCATCGGTTCCTTTCCCCACCAGAAGATCTAGTGTCATTCTCTGCGGCACACACGTCCAGGGTGAGGGTCAAGACTGTAACTGTCAGGGGAGCAGTCTCATCTTTCCCTTATGGTGGTTTTGAACTGCTGACTCTCCAATTAGCAGCTCCGTGCATAACCCACTCCACCACCGGGGCTCCTCAACTGGCAGATACAAGCATGCTTTCACTCACTGCCGTCGAGTCGATGCTGACTCTCAACCCATGGGGTCAGGGTAGACTCACCCCCGCGGGTTTCCAGGACTGTCTTTATGGGAGCCCAACGCTTCACCTTCCTCTAGCAGAACAGCTGGTGGTTTTGAACTGCAGACCTTGCAGCTAGCAGCCCAATGTAGGCTAGCCTACTACACCCCCGCCAGGACGCCTTTGGTGAGGCAGCACCGTCTTCTACTCCTGGCAGGAGTGGTCCAGTCCTGGAGGCAGAGGAGTGGGGGGTGACGGCTGGATCTGGCGCTGGGTCAACCTGTATGACCTTGAGAGTTGCTGAAGGTCCCGGCGCCCCTTCTCCTCCTCCCTCGGGTTCATTGAGTGGCCCTGCACCCAGAGCCATGCTTGCTGTTTCATCATTACTCCCTCGGGGTGCGGTCTGTTGTTCACCGTTAAACCCCACCCAACCCCCTGCGCTTGAGTCCGCTCTAGCTTACAGACCTCTAGAGTGGAGTGGAACTCTCCGTAGGGTTGCTGAAGATACCGACCTTGCTGGAAGCAGGCAGCCTCACCTTTCTCCCGTAAAGCAGCTGGCAGGGTCACACCTCTGGCCTTTGGGTTAGCAGTCTTAAGCAGTGGACCTCTTTGCCACCAGGGCACCTTATACCCCTGCTGAAGGTCAGAGAACAGAACTGGCTTCGGTCCCTTCACTTGGGATGAAGAGATGAGCTGCTGAGAGGGTCTGAGAAGGAAGAGGAGAGGTCATTGTCGGCTGTGACGCCTCCCACTGGACTGTGAGAGGTCCCCAGGAGGGTGCTGAGCATGTATGCCCCCTCCTCTTAGCCCTAGCTTCTCAGCCTCACTCCTAGGGACTTTTGAAGCAGGCAAGTCTTTGTTGTCCACTGTCTCAGGTCATGTAGCAGCATCCCTGGCTCCCCCGACGTGTACCAACTGCTGTCAAAGGCCAGAGGGAACCTCACTCCAGAGCGTCCCCGATGGCGGATTTTTCTGGACCGCCAGGTCTTTCTTCTGAGGTGGCCCTAGGTGGGTTGGAAGTGCCAATTTTTTCTGGTTTGTTGCCAGGTGCTTAACCCCTATCATCCTCCCCATGTTTCATTCAAAACTCACTTAGTCAGGAAGTGAGTGGACACAGATACCAATCCCACCCTGCATCCCTGATGGCTTGGCTTCCTCTTTCAGAACTTCTTGCCCCCCAGCCCACTGCCCAGCCAGACAAGGGCACGACTCGGCCAGTGGGTGACAGAAAAGGGCCCTCTGACCTAGGAGATCGACACACAGGACACAAGAACTTCTCCACACAAGTTGCATCAAAGCTTTATTTTTTTTTCATTTCCTCATCTGAAGGCAATGTCTTTGAACATGCAAAGGCCATTCTTTCCATGCAGCCGATCAGTAAGCTGACTGTGTGTCCGTCTCTAGGAAACCCCTTTACAAGTAGAAAATATAAAAGGCCTTGTCGACATGTGATAGATACTCTGTAAGGTCCGGGAAACCCTGTCTCTTTTCAAACATTAAAAATACATGTTTCCGATGGGGAGTGCCTGCATAATGAGAGATGCTTTCTGGACTGGGATAAAGTGCATCACGCCTCAACCTGACCCCACCAAACTCCTCTATCTGCTGAATTCATAAGGCAACTGCAGGAACGCCACAGAAAAAAAGTCAGGGAAAATAGATACCCTATCTCTCTTCCTTTCCAACTGACCCACTCCTCTCCCCCATCTTACAAAGCATCCCAGTGCTCCCATCTGGGCCATCCAAGGGCTTGCAAGGTTCTAGGAAATGGGACAGCCAAAATCATGCTGGTCACCCCCAGATGTACTTCTGTGGACCCAATGGGTAGGGTGTGTAAGGCAATGTGGAGCCAGACCACGGAGAGGTTTCATCTCGAGCAGACATGACACCAGCGGGGATTGTCAATCGAGTGTCAGCCACTGGAGTGGGGTGTGGATGTTTTAGAAAGGGGTGCTGGGAGGCTGGGAGGCTGGGGGGCGGGGAGGATGAGGAAAGCGGTTTCCAAAGTCAATTTGCTAGAAACCTCAGGCTGGCATTCTCCAGAAGAATGAGTGGGGTCACTGCCCAGAACTGTGGACAGAGATAAAAGTGGGGGTGCCTTGGGGGTGGGCAGAGGGGGCAGAGGCAGCCCACTCAAGCCAACTTGCCTTCTAAGTGATTATCTGGCCAGAGTTCTAGGGAGGGGAGATTCCCCAGGCACTGCATAGTACAGTGCTTGGGCCCCCTCTCCCGTGGTGCTGGGTAGGGCAGTGGTCAAACTCAGGGCACATTCTACTGCAAATGAGAAGTGGGCCTTGCCTGCTTGGCCTCCCCCCACCACCACCTAAGCTTCACCATGTCCCCTGATGCGGGGGGACTTTTCTCCCTGCCTAGTGTGGGAAGAGGGGCCAGGGGACACAGTGAACTGCCGTGACTGAAACATCTGAACCAGAGCTCTCCACCAGGTAGCCGCCGCCTCCTGCCCTGCCAGGCCTGGCCAAGCTCATTTGGAGAGACTGACGCACGCAATTCGGGAGTAAGGGCCAGGCCTCGTGGGAGGAGGCAGAGTGGCCTGGAACGTCAGAGGCCAACCACCTCTGGTTTGTTAGGCAAAAGGACCTTGATGAAGGAGGCCTACTGGGAGGGAGCTTGGGGGAGGGAGAATCATGTATCAAAAGACCAGCAGTCAAAATGCTGATGTGCACAGAGAGTGGGAGAAGAGGACTGAGGGGAATCGGCATTCGGGGAGCACACCCCAGTAAGACCCAAAGACTCAGGGAGGAGGAGGAAGGGGAGGGGTTTGGGAGGGGTGCAGGTTACTTGCTTGCACAGGAATCATTAAGGCATACCTACTCAGTTTCCAAGAAGATGGACTGCAAGAGAGGGTTCCAGGAACACGCGAGGACATTAGTGCATCACCCTTTGCTTAGTTCCTCCCCGCACCGCCCACCCCACCGCCCCCCAGGCCCCGACTTCCCAGCTCATCAACAAGGCTTCAAAGAGCCACCAGGTGTCCATCTGCCAAAGGCTGAGCCTCACACAGCTCCAAAAATTGCCTCTGTGTCCAAATCCAGCCTGCAGGGCACCTGGGGGCAGGGATGGAGAAATGTGGGGAGGCTCTGTCCATGGTGCTGAAGCACAAGCCCTTCTCAGGGACTAGGGCTTTGCTTTTTCCACCCTTTCTCCTCTTCAAAGGAGACAGAAAGGAGAGAGGAGATAAACGGAGACATGGGGAGCCGGCCAGGGAGAAGAAGACAGACATCCTTTGACACCATTTGATATCATGGAATTTTCCATTGGGAAGGCCGGGCAGGTGGCTCTCCCGCCCAATACCCATCAGCAGTGGCCAGACCCTTTAGCATCCCCAGGCCCCAGGCTCCTCCACCAACCTAACTGCTCTGTAAACTTCACAGATGCCTTCCCTCTAGAACAGTGGTTCTCAACCTTCCCAGTGTCGCAACCCTTTAAATACAGTCCCTCGTGTTGTGGTGACCGCCTCCCCAACCGTAAAATGATTTTTGCTGCTACTTCATAACTGTCATTTTGCTACTGTTATGAATTGGGTGACCCCTGTGAAAAGGTTCGACCTCCAAAGGGGTCACGACCCTCAGGTTGAGAACTTCTATTCTAGGAGGTCTCCAAGGCCAGGTTGGCACAGAGTTTATGGCAACGACAAGTGTGGCAGGGACCAGGCAGACCCACCTGGACACCCATGGAGGCTGGATTCCGAGAGGGGAGGAGGCAAGTGTTGAGGGTGTCGCCAAGGTGGGCCCCATCCTTCACCACCTGGCACCCAGCCCTCCAGCTCAGAGTCTCTGGTCGGGCGGGGCACACCCCTCTGGAGAGGGGCTTTCGGAGCCATCCCTTCCCCCTGTACTCGAACCCACGACTCTCAGTTGGGTAGAGCTGGGAAGTGGGGGGAAGTTTGTCAGTGGGTTGGGTGAGACAGGGGAGAAGAGAAGAGCCTTTGGTTAGGTGAAGTTGGGGGTGGGGAAAAGGGAAATGAAACAAAGTGGTCCGTGGATGCGCCCACTCATTTGAAGGCCTCTTCACCAGCAGCCCAGGTGGTGCCCAGTGCAGAGCTGGAAAACAGAGAGCCATTCTCGGAGGGGGGCGGGAGAGCACGTGAGAGGTAGAGGGCTGCCCTCTGGGGTCCCGTCAAACCACGGGGTAAAGTCAGGCCATCTGGGAGACTCAAGGCCTCAAAACAACCCCCCCCCCACACACACACACACATACACACATTTACCCCTCTTTCCTGTCACTGCTGAACAACAGTTCAAGCACACTGGCTGGGTTTTGTGGCCCTCTGAGACAAGCCAAGGAGATGAAGACAGCCAAGGAGACAGGCCCTGGAGAGGATAGCCATGCCCAGCAGAAGAAGTGGTGCTTGGCAATCAGACGTGCTGATACACGGGCAGAGAGGGGCTCGGAGAACCATCCTTCCCAGAAAGGCCAGCCCTGGCATGGGAGTGAGGGTGGGGTGGGCGGGAAGGGGTATCTTCAAAAAAACCCAGGAAAATCCTCGGCTTCCCACAGGTTCCTGCCGCTGGTAAAAGTGTTGGAGTGTGGAGTTGAAACGCCCATCACTGTCCCCAAGCCCCCAACTCCATTAGGGCCGTGTTTAGCAGCGGGGCTTTCTTCCGGCCTGAAGCTGTGCTGCACAACAGCGTCCTCTTTCCCTGCTCCTGTGGGGGGAGGGGGACACCAGACAGTGGCCCCCGCCCTGCCAGCAGGCCCCAACACGTGATCAGTGTGCAGGAAGGGACGGATGCCTGGTGTCGTCTTCACGGTCCAACAGTTAAGGCTTCTGTGGATTAGGTGAGGGCGTGGTCCCTGACCTGGACAAGAGAGACAGTGCTTGGGTCAACAGGGAGATCATGTGGCTCCCTATCTGGAGGCAGGCCTGTCTGACATGCACCAACCTCAAACGGGAAGGATTTTGTTTTTGAGTGTGGGGAGCCCAAGTCAAGGATGAGCATGAAACTCAGGGTTTCAGTCCCCATCCTGAGCCTCAGTTTCCCCAAAAGGCTTTCTGGAGGCATGAGTGAGATTGATACATGGATGCGTATAGTGAACAAACCAACGCACTGCCATCAAGTCCATGCCACTTCACAGCAAGCCTGCAAGACAGAGTCAATGGGCTCTCAACATTTCTGAGACTGTCTCTTGATGGGAGCACAAAGCTCCAGCTTTCTCCTCAGGAGTAGTTGGTGGATTCTAACCACAGACCTTCTAGTTAGAAACCAAAGGCTCTGACCGCTGCACCACCAGGGCTCCGACATACCAGAAGACTGGTTCTCCCTCCCAGGTACCTTTCACCCACCCCAAGCTGCCTTGCACGTGGAGACCATCTTACAAGGCACTCACAGGACTGAGGGGAACGGTTCGCCAGGGCTCCAAGGCCACCCGCCTTCCTCCTTTAGTGGGTCAGGTGAACTTGAACGACCACCCTTTCGGTCGGCAGCCAAGCGTGTGACCATTGGCTACGACATGCATGTGAAAGCGGGATGATGGCTAAGGCAGAAGGGAGCGGAACTGATGCCTGTGAGCCCGCTTGGCATGTGGAAAGTACCCTGGACTGCCAGATAAACAAGCATCTCTGTCTTGAAGGAAGGTCCGTCACAACGCTCCTGAGATGAGAGGGTGGTGAGACGTTGTCTCCCGCACTTCGGACATGTTCTTAGGAAGGGCCAGTCCTTGGAGGAGGACATCGTGCTTGGTCAAGCAGAGAGGATCAGGGACAAGAGAGGAAGATCCTCGAGGAGAGGGATGGACACATGGCTGCCACGAGGGGCTCCGACAGCATGATCATGGTGAGGATGATGCCGGCCTGGGCAGCATGGGGTTCTGAGGTGCGCGGTCTCTTCGAACCACAGAACTGGCTTGATGGGACCTCACCACCTCTTGAGTTGCCCAGCTCTGTTGAGTTTGCTCCCCTTAAATGGAAACAGAGAGCCACCCACCTCGCTGCCCCCTCTCTGCAGTCTTCCTTCAGTTCCCTAAATCTTTGCCTCTTGCTAACGATTCCTCTGCCGGGTGCCACAGGGCCTTCTGGGCCGGGCCTCTAGGCTCCCTTCAGGCCCCGCCCCCAGGGCTGTGGTACCTTGTCAAGGTTGATTCTCATACAGGCTCTGTCTCTTCTTGGACTTTAGCTCCTTCAGCCACTGCAGGGAGACCTCCTCCAATCTGAAACCACAGAGCCAGAAAGTCGAGCCCAGACCAGCGGGGGGCCCCTTGGGACAGAGCTCAGGGTGCCTGGTCCTCCCTGCTCCCTGCCTAGGGATGAGAAGCCCACTCACAGGGAAGGCTGACGCAAGTGCCGGCTACACCCGGCCAGGCCGACTTTGCACGCTTCGCCCCCGTGAGGAGATGGCCCTAGATCCCCTCAAACCCCATGCACAACCGCACCAAGCCCCAGGGCAGCAGAACACACGTGCTACCTCACACAAAGCCACTGAGGTCGCAAGGTCTGGGCACTCGAACGTCTCTGACGGGCAGGGCCCAGAAACTGGCCAGCAGCCTCCATTTCTATCCACCCAGCCTCCTGGGGGGAACTCGGTCCATTGGGGACCTGAGTTCTTCTTCACCTTTGTGATCCTAGCCCCGGTACCCCCATCAAGAGGTTTCCATATTAGGGAGTCTTCCTCAGATTCCTCCTGAAGCCAGGGGTCCAGTAGTCTCACCACCCCACCACCCCCGTTCCCACTCCCCCATTTTACTCCTCCCTTCCCCTTTGTCCTCCCTCCTGGCACCATACTCCTTACACCGCCAGAAGTCCTTATTTCCTGGGGGTTCCCTGGATGGTCAGGGGGAGGGGGCTTGGCTGCTGGAATAACTCTTGTCTGAGACCCAAGTAAGAAGGACCAGAGGCTCCCTGAGGGTGGCTAGACAGGCTAAAAACTGGTCCTCTCTGGCAGTGTCTTTGCATGTAGCCCCACCCTCATCCCTCCAAGACCAAGCCATCTCCCTGATAGACAGAAAGATGGAGCATACCTCAGTTTCCCCAGCAGAGCCCGGGAGTGCTGGGTTTCTGAGTGGGGGCTACCTCAAGGAGTAAGAGCAGGGTGAGGCCAGTCGGCCTGAGCCCTGGCTGCCTTTCCCCGTCTCTGCTTTCGCTACTCAAGTACCGAGAGCTCTTCTGCACCAAGCTGCCTCTGAAGAAGAAGGGGGTCTGAGAGCAGACGCCTCACCTCTCATCCTTGTCGGCACTCGAGGGCAGGACACGGCTTCCCACCACCCCAGGCTGGAATGGCGACTTGGGCGTCTTGGGCTGGGGCGTGCAAGGCAGGCTCTTGCCAGGGCCGTCCACCTCCTGCCGCTTGTGGAGTTGAGCCTGAGGAGGGAGGAAGCCAAGTTTGTGGGGGATGTGGGAGCCAGCCAGCCATTGCAGTGGAACCTAGAGAGCAGCAGCGGGGCATGAATGGGGCCAAGGCACAAAAGAGGGAGCTGGGTGGGTCGGGGGTGGCTCTCTGCCTGCCTTGCACAAATGAGCACATATCTGTGGTCAGGACTTGCACTCCAAACTCTTAGACCGATACGACGAAGCAATAACCAAGCCCACAAAACCCCACCACCCAGGACCACCACCCATTTTGGCTGTCCAGCCAAGACTCGTACTCTTGGCAGGTGATATGCCACCTTAGGATAGAGAGAGGGGCCAGGCCTGTGTCTCCAGTGGGCCATCCTCGAGCTTCCCCCGGGGACACAGGAGCAGGGAGGAGGACCGGCTGTTTCAAGTGTGAGCTTGACTAGGGTATCATGTCCACGCCTTTGGTCAGGAAGTAAGCTGGAGGCTGTTTTGACAGCAAGGCATGTGGCTAATCAGTGGACATGGGGTAAAACCCACGGGCCCTCCAGAGAGAGTGTGGGGTGAGTCTTACCTAGTCCTTTGAAAGGCTGGAGAGCAAAAATGAAGATAATTCTGTCTTCTCTCTCTCTCTCTCTCTCTACACACACACACACACACACACACACTGAAACCCAAGTCCATTACCATCAAGTTGATTCTGACTAACGGTAACCTAGAGGGCTGCTGGAGTCAAAACTGCTTCCTATGGTTTCCAAGACTGTCCCGGGAGTCAACAGTTCCATCTTCTTCCCCAAGAGTGACTGGTGGGTTTGAACCGGTGAGCAAACACTTACTCCACTGTACCAACTGGGGCTTCTTTCGCTATATAATACATGCATATCAATATAAAAGGGGGCTTTAAAGTTTAGGAAGAAACCGTGAGAAGAGACTGTCTCCACAAACGTTTGGAAACCTTCTTCTATCTAAGGAGTCCTGGAGGCCCAGGGGGACGTGGTTCGATGCTCACCAGTGGTTTGAACCCACCAGCTCCTCCTGCAGGCGACAGAGGAGGGTGCCTGTTCCCATAGAGAGTTACCACGTAGGAAGCCCACAGGGCCAGTTCTACCCCGTCCTATAGGGGGGTTGAGAGCTGGAATTAACTTGATGACAGTGGGTTGGGTTGGGTTCGGATACACACAGGGGAGCTTCCACAAGCTCAGCGGGAAAAATGAAATGGAAAGGCATTGGAGTTTCCTCATGAGCGTTTTGAAGCTTGCTGTGTGTCTATGGCGGGGTGGCTAAAGGGTGGCCTTCTGGCCTGCCTTGTAGGAGACCTGGGGGCCATTCCTGGCTAGTGCAGGCACCACCCATCTGCCAAGTGGAGGCTTGTGGGTAACTACAATGTTGGACAGGTTTGGCATGGCTTCTGGACTGAGACAATAGGAAGTAAGGCCTGGTGATCTACATTGAAAAAAAACCGCCAATGGAAACCTATGGATCAAGAGGACAGTGAGGGCAACATTCCACCCTACCGTTGGGCCTGGGCTTGCCTAGTGTTGTAGCCCACCAAGCAAGCTCTGCTCACTAGCTGTCCACTCCGAGCTCTGGGCCCAGTACCTTGAGCACTGCTGGGTCCATGCCCGGGAAGGCTGGCATCCTTTGCAGGTGGCTGACAGATGTCCTCTCAGCCCTGGGTGGTTCCTCTTCTTCCTCTTCCTCCTCCTCTTTCGTGAGGGATTTCTCTTCTGTTACAAAGGGAAGGGGATGGAAGTCACCAAGCTGGGATTTACTGAGACTTTACTGGGGGGTCGGGGGGGAGAGGGGCTGTGACATGGCACATATGCCTTGCCGGGACACTCACTGTCCCATTTCACAGGCTCAGACCAGCCTGCCGGCTCCCTGCACACTCCACCTCACTGACTGGGAACGCCCCAGAGAGTCCCGGACTAAGAAAGAGAAGGCTGGAGAACCCCAAATCCAATTAATCAAACCTGTTGACTGATGGGTCTGACGGAGATGGGAGGAGCCCATGAGGCTATGCCCTCAGACACACCCCTCACCTAGAACTGATGTCACTCCCAGAGCCACACAATGGAGAGCCTCTCCAAATAGACAGCGGAGCCTGTTCCTTAGAACAACCAAGTGACCAGATGAAAGAGACACTTGCCCTGAAGGCACCGTGAGAAGGCAGGAAGGGGAGGGACGTTCTGAGGAAAGGGAATGGGGAGCCCAGGGTGGAAAGGAGAGAGTGTGGGAAAAGGCAACTAATGTCAGACGATCCTTTATGTACAAACGATCAAATGGGAAATAGGTTTGCTCCGCAAACTTTGACCCACAGTACAACTAAAACGTTTGTTTACTTTAATCCTAGAAGACTTTTGCTGCATCTTCCACGGCTCCCTGTCATCAACAGGTCAAGGCCAATTCCTTGGAGAGCACCGGGTCCTTCATAAGGTGCCCTCCGGGACCCTACCAGC
Organism: Nesogale talazaci; assembly: GCA_004026705.1. Lineage (NCBI taxonomy): Eukaryota > Metazoa > Chordata > Mammalia > Afrosoricida > Tenrecidae > Nesogale > Nesogale talazaci. The sequence goes on along the minus strand of PVJH01002225.1, from coordinate 83,169 downwards.
TCAGGCAACACTGGAACACACAGGACGTTCTTTCCATCCCTCTGCCTCTTTGATGCTTTTAAAAAGTATGCCCCCAATACCTTTCCCTGGCCAATTCCTATCTGTTCTTTAAGACTCAGTTCAGATTTCTGTATGGGAGACAGTCAATGTAGTCTTGAGAATCAAACGTGCCATTTGGAGTATTTTATTAGAGATGATTTTTAAAAGGCATATCATAAATGAATCGCTCTTTCAGTTTAAGACTAGCAAACAAACACAAGGCAAGTATTAGGGTGAATTCCAGACATTGTCAAAGTCTATTAGGCTCTCCTCCTTTCCACCCAATGAGCCCAATTCGCATCATCCCTCAACATTCCTTTCATCCTAACTTCTAAAAATCTCTATGAAGTGAGAAATTACAGTGTCTGAGAAATTATAGTGCCCTATATGATTCTTATGTCCTATAGCCTTTAGAGTCTGGAAGTTCCTCCCGGTGTCTAACCCAGCCACTGGTCAGTGGGATATTCATGGGGGAAGGAGTACCTGTTGTTGAGTCCTTGAACATCCACATGCTGTCAACCTCCTCCTCCAAAGGGGACCTGCTCCCGGACTCGCTGAGCCTGCTGCGTCGCAGGGAGTGCGAGATGGGGGCCCGGCGACGGCTTCTCTTGCTGAGCTGCACCCGGGTCTTGAGAGCACTGGAGTCGAGGACCGAGGTGTGCTTTGAGGAGAGCAGAGCAGCAAGGTGAAAAACAGCAAAGAGACCATCAACTGCGGGGACCACCCCAGTGAGGGCTCCCTCCATGCAAGGTGGGCACGGCTTCAGTGATCCATCAGACGGTGCTGTGGGCTGACCTTTCTCCCGTCTTCGTAATGACCCAAACATGCTCAGTTTCTCCGTGACACACGCCACGTGGGCTTGTCGTCAGGATCCACAGGTCCACTGACCCGAGTGCTCACTTGGACACACAGGTGTGTGTCAACTCGACGGCGACTGGCTTGGGAATCCCTGATGACGTCCTTCATGAAGGGACCTGACTACCTCCTGATAAGTCGGAGGTTCCAGGCTACTCAGAAGTGCCTGCGGAAGGAAGACGCCAACCTACCTGTCAAGGATCAGTCGCTGAAAACCCTGTAAGGCACAGTTGTGTTCTGGCACACAACATTACGGAAGATGATTACGGAAGGTGGCATTAAGGAAAGTAAGGACAGTATATTACATGGTGGAAGTTGGTTATATTCCATTACGGAAAGTGATATGGTGAGTTAGAGTAGACTCATTGGTTTATGAGGGAGTACCCCCCCCCAAAAAAAAATAACTGAAAAAAGCTCCGCTGGGCAGAGCTTTCGTAGTATGCACTTTCCCTGTTAATCAAATACTGAGCACAGTACAGCTCACTCGGAGTTAGTGCATCCGAGGCATCACCTGGGAAAGTTCTCTCTGGCCACAGTAAACTTTTTCATACAAGCAGTGTCACTTAAACCTCGTTTTTTGCGACGGCCGATTTCAGAGAACAGCGCGTGGCTATGAAATTTTGTTTCTCGCTCGGGGAAAAATGTCACAGAAACTGTTGTGATGTCGAACACAGGTTACAAGGACAGCGCTATGGAAAAAACTCAAGCGGTTTTCTCATTTCAAAACAGGTGAAATGTTGATTGATGAAAACCTCATTCTGGGGGAAGGCCATCAACTTCCCGAACAGATGAAAATGTCGACTTTTAGTGCATCTAGTGCACTGGGAATTTGTTCCACCAGGTCAGCCTTCTACTTAGAGGTTCTGAAAAGATGGCATAACTGTGTGACCAAAAAAGGCCTGATTTGTGGAAGACTGGGAAGTGGTTTTGCCATCAGGACAATGCACCTGGCTCATGCAACCATCTTGGTGTGTCAGTTTGGGGGGGGGGGATCAGGATGCTTCTTTTGCCTCTCGCACCACCTGACCTCACTCCATGCAACTTCTTTATGTTTCTGCAAATGAAGAGGGAGTTGAAAGGACAGCGATTTGACATCGAAGAAGTGGAAAAAAACAAACGAGGGAGATGCTGTCAACCACCCAAACAGATGAGTTTGAAAAATGCTTCCAAGAATAAAATCACAAATTTGACAGATGTATTAAGTGTCATGGAGGGTACTTTGAATGTGATATGGTTGTTTTGAGGGAAAAAAAATTAAACAAATAGCTTTTTTATGGGGTGGGGGGATTTCAGGATTTTGGGGTATCCCATTATGTTCGCAAATGGGTTCTCAGGCTCAGAGGCTGTCACCCAAATTCTTCCTGCACCCAGAATAATCTATGACCCAGATGGAGGGGGAGGACCTGGCCTGCCACATCACACCATTCACTCCCAGTTATCCTAGAGGGCATGTAAGACGAGCAAAGGAGGGCCAAGGAGGGTCTCAAAGCACCCAAAGAAAGACCATCTCTGTGAGAGCAACATGGAGAAGGGGCGATAATCCTGAGGCCCTAAAGGAAATCCCTGTGAGTATTCACATGTATGCTAAAATGGGCAAAAGGTGGTTCCCAGTAGTTTGGCCAAATAAATACTGGGCGGGCTGCTGTTCCAACAGGTCATGCCATGTATGTCATGTCATGTCATGCCATGTCCTCCCATGATGTAAGGTAATGTGATGCATGATGTGATGGATGGATCAACCTCCATAAGATAATGTAAGAAAATATGATATCATTAACTTTCTGCATTATAATGTCATCATAATAGAACATAATATGAGGCACTGCACTGGATGTAATGCAATGCCCTTTCATACTGCGATGTAATATAATTATTGATAGGTTGACTTGCGGTGGTCATTTTGGGCCTGACCCTCCCCCACTCCCTTGACCAGCTCTCTGGCTGATGCAGCCCTCCTTAACTTTGCAGCCCACTCTGCACTCGGTCAGGACCTGGACATGCCTTCCACCTCCAACCCCCAGTTCCTTTACCTTAAATGGGCACTCAGCTCCTGCCCAAGTACCCCAGAGCTGTGAGAGAGCAGCCGCTTTGCCTCCTGGCATGACTCCAGCAGCCCCCAAAACTCCTTGGACCGCTGGAGCTCGCCCGAGCTAGTACCTTCCCAGTAGTTTATTTTACTATAATTCGGCTCTCGTTCATCTCCGGCGGTGCTCCATCACCTTACAGTTATATTCCATAATATAATGCAACATAATCACCTTTCCGTGATGTATCGTAATGTAACACAACCACTTTCCATAATGTAATGTAATCATCTTCTACATACCATGTGATGAAAATAAAGTGATGGAATGTATTAAATATGATGCGATAGAATATAAGGTGATGTGATGGAATGGAATCACTGCATTCCACATATAATGCAATATAACATAATGTAGCACACAATAATCATCTTCCGTAATGGAATGCATGCTACCTCCCAGGACCAATGTCCTGTAATAGAATGTAAACTAACCGAGTCGTCAATATTCAGAAGAAAAAGTCTAGTGTCTGCTCCAACTTACATCGATAAAGGAGAAGTCATCCACTCTCTGGGGTGGACCGGCCTCTAGCAGGGAGGGCCCCTCCTTCCCATCGGTGGAGTCCTGGTCCGTGCTAGAGCGGTCCACGCTGGTACTCTGCTGGCCCCTAGAGCCGTCATGCTGGTCCCTGGCTGAGGTGGCCTCTGTCTGGGATGACAAGGAGGACAAGCGGCTGCTGGGTGACTGCTTCCAAGTAGACGTAGCACTGCTGTCTGGAGATGGGGACTCGGGGGCCAAGCTGCAGAAAGGGGAGGAAAGGGGACGTGTCTGAGGAACCTGCTTAGGAAGAAAGGGGTTTTCGGATCTAAAAAGAATGGCGGGGGGGTGCTGTCCAGTCCAGGGAACAGCAAGGGGTCAGGCTCAGCCTGTTCAAAAAGCCTCCATGTGTGCCTTACAAATTGACAACCCCCAACACATGTATCGCTCTTATACCCTTCTGGAGTGGCGAGTGTGAATTGAGAGTGGAGCCATGAATGTCACACACACACACACACACACACACACACACACACACACACAACGGAGATCGCCCTGCCCATCCGCGGGGTCCATGGCACACAGTACGGACACCCATCACAATTGCTTTTCTTCCTTCCAGCGGGGCTACTGCCGGCATCACCTGTCACTGAGAGCCTCCGAAGGATGGCAAGCCTCTGCACGATGGAATGAAAGGCTGCCCGGTTCTGCGCTACCCCGTGACTGGTCAGTTGTAGATCTGACCATCATGGTCCGTAGGTCTGGCATGGACGATCACTTTTAGGAAATAGATCGCCAAGCCTTCCTTCCTAGTCTGTCTCATCTGGCAGTGCTGCTGAAACCTGCTTAGCGTACCACTGCGGATGTAATTCTGACTTGCAGCGCCCCTAGAGGACAGCGCAGAACTGCCTCTGCAGACTCCCAAGGTCAACTCTTTTTAAAACTCATTTTACTCGGGGCTCTTATAGCTCTCATCACAATCCATCCGTGACAAGCACATTTGTACATATGCAGCCATCATCACTTTCAAAACAGTTCTGAACTGCCGACCTTGACCCACTACACCACCAGGACTCCTTGTCAGTCTGTAAGGGCTCAGGAAGCCTCACCCCGTTGTAGAAGTCGCTCCTTCCATAATGGAGACTGGGGTTCAATTCCCAGCCAGTGCACTTCCTGTGCAGCCACCACCCATCCGTCTGTGGAGCCACACGTGTTGCTATGGCAGCAAGAGCCCACTGGCTGCCCTGTGGGCAGAAAGATGAGGCTTTCTGTAAACCTTCCCTCGTGGACCTTGTAGATGGTCCGTGTATCTTACATTGACAGTTCACCGTGGACAGGGACTGGTGAGCAGTTTCCGAAAGCTGGTGGGAGACTGAACTAAAAGACAATGGATGTTTCCGAGGACCTTTTAAAGCCCTTTATATTTCTGGCAGGTAAATGGTCCCCTGTGGAAGAGCATTGATTTCATTCACTCACTCATCGAATAAAGATGGTCTGAAATGGACACCCTTCACCTAACTCACAACTAAGACAAAATAAGATGTACCGGACACATACTCTGTGCTACCAACCGTACAGTTTCATCCTGGCTGAAATCCAGAGGAGTCGGCGTCCACCTTGAGCCACCCCTTGTAGGGCTGTCTCGCACAGTTTCTCAGGCGGTCAGTCTCTCTCCCTTATATCAACCGGCGGGTTTGAACCTCCAACGCGCCGTGCCATCAGGGCTCATTTGAGAGAGGCTTCAACCCAACCAACCAAATCCACGACCGCCAGGCTGATTCTGACTCACAGTGACCCTCTAGGACCGAGCACTGGGGTTTCTGAGGGTCACAGTTCACTGGGTGCAGCCAGCCCAGGCCGGTGGCCTTCTTTACCCTGAGCAGGAGTGGGGCGCACCACGTGCATGTCCTGGGGAAGAAGGTCAACCCCGAGATGCCCCCAGGCTAACTTTGGACGAAACCTCCTACCCAGGCAGAATGACATTTCACTGTAGAACAGCACGCGTGCTTTGTTCTGCCAACTCTAGGATCATTTAATAGGGGTTAAACGGCATCTGACCCCCACACTAGCCCAAATGGGCGATACTCCACTGAGACAGCAGATGGCGCCACCGCCCTACAAACAGGAGGGCAGATGAGGGTCCTCAGAACAGAGCAGGAGGCGCTCAGTCATAAGCAGGAATTCCACTCCTGCAGGTCTGGGATTCCCTGACAAGAGCCTGGAAAATTAGCCAAGGAGTGCGGAAGTTGGGCCCTCCAGAGGGGCTACACTGAAACCTAGGTCTCCAGGGTAGACCTGAGCCAGAAGGAGTCCACGGCTGACCGTCGTTATAGGGGTCAAAATGCAGGCCTTTTTCCCTGAGCAGTTCCTTGTGGGCCCTACCCTCTAGCCTTTGGCGAGAGGTGGAGCATTTAAGCATTCACTGCTCCTTGCTCATTCATGAAAAGCATTTCACAGGTGAGCCGGCAACCGTCAAAACACAGCTGCCCCGGGCACCAGCAGAAATGTCTCTCCCCCACCTCCACCCCCACCCCCCAACAACAACCACCCCCAAAAAATGCCTCCTTCCCTTTTTCTTTCCCCCCGGTTCTGCTAGGTGCCACAGAGTGGGTCGATGTGCACCAGAACAAAACACCGCCTGGTCCCAGGCCATCGTCACCGCCACTGTGATGGCAGGGCCCACTGTGGCGGCAACCCTTTTGCTCCAGTCTCTGTTCCCAAAGCTTGGCGTCTCATTTTCCTGGCAGCGCCGAGGTTTTGGGTGTTGGGTTGCTAACTTCAGGGTCAGAGGTTCAAGCCCATGAGTCATTCCTTAGGGGAGAGATAAGGCTATCTCTGCTTCTGTAGAGATCGACAGCTTTGGAAAACACTATGGGATTCAACTTGATGGCAGTGGGTTTGGATTCGGGGGGCTGGGGGTGGGAACTGGGGATTGTTAGACACAGAGTCCCTGAGAATCAAAAGGTTAGGGCAAAGTTCTGTTCCAGGATACAAGGTCTGGTGGCTTTGCACTCTGAGAAAAACCAGCCCTGAAAGACCTCTGGAGATGGACTGCTCCGGTCCATTCGGGGTTGCCCAGAGTTGGAAGAAACTGGACTCCACCTGGTTTTTTTATTGCATATTCTGGAAGCATCGGTCCCTTTCTATGGAGAAGAGAAACAAAAGCCGAGAGTGTAAGGAGTGTTCCATAGCTTTTGAGGGAGACACAGGGATTCCATCCCAGACCTGGCTGCCTGCCACTGGATCCTGGTGACATTGATGACCTTCAGCCCCTCCTAGGCCCGCTTTCTCCCTCAAGATGACTGATGGGTCTGAAATGCCAACCTTTGGATAAACAGCCAGGCACTTAACCCACTATGCCACGAGGACTCCTGATTAAAGCCCACCTGCTACCACCGCCCACTGCCATGTAGTCGATTCTGATTCACGGTGACTCCACAGGACAGAGTTCAAGTGCCCCATTGGGCTTCCATGGGTGTCAATCTTGAAGAAAAAAACATAGCCTCATCTTTCCTTTTTGTAGCAGCTGGTGGGTTTGAACTGCTAACCTTGTGGCTGGTAGTGCGAGGAGTACTCTGCTATGCCACCAAGCCGAGCCGATTCAGACTCACAGAGACCCCAGAGGACCGAGCAAACTGCACCTTTGGGTTTCCCAGACGAAAGCTTGAGGGGAGCACTCTCCTCTCTCGCTCTCAGTGGACTTGAACCATCCACCTTGTGGTCAGCAGCCCCCTAGAACAAAGCTCTTAGCTCTGCGCTACCACGGTCTCATCATACCGCCATCAGGCTCCCGTGGGCAGCCTGGCCCTGAGCAGACCTTCTCCCACAGAGGAGCCTGCAGGCCTTACCTCTCCCCACTCTGGCACTGCTCCGTCCAGGTCCCATAGCAAGGATCAGCCTCGGGCACGAGCGTGTCGGTGTCCTTGGCCTCCGGTGGCCTCCGGGAAAAGCACTGCTTCAGCTGGTCCTTTAGGAAGACAAACCAGACCCGAGATGACTACGGGGTCGGGGCTGCCCCCCAACACATCGTTCATCCAGAATCAACCCCGTTCAAGCTCCTCCTGGCCCCTTGTGACCCCTCAGACCCCGAGAACCCCAACGTGGGGCCGTAGGGTTGGTTCTGACTCATGCTGCAGGGTAGAGTGGCTCAGTTGCACTTGCTGGACAGGAATTTTTAGGAAAGCAGATCGCCAGGCCTTTCTTCCACAGTGCTGAGCCAAACGACATGGGCCCCACCAACCCCAGTGTTCCCTGTCCAAACCCAAACACCAGGCCCCCAGCAGGAGAGTAGATGCCACAGGACAGAGGAGAACTGATCCCTGAGGTTTCCAGGGCTTTGGGGGAGCAGACAGCCTCTCTTTTCCTCCTTGTGTAACTGGTACGTTCCAGCCACCAACCTCATGGTGATCAATGGACAGGTGTCTACAGGCACACGGCGGGGGGTGGGAGTGGGGGTGGGCCTCACTCAGTGGGCTTCCGTCATCGTTCTAAGAGGATCGGATGTGTACAGAGTCAGCACTTTCACCAACGAGCATCCTGGTAACTGCGTGGACTTTGTGGTCACACATTATGCGCAGCAGACCCCGGCCGCACTTGATGTCGGCCACGTCTCAGCTCGGCTCCGTGCCCCCAGATGCCTTGAGCCCAACCAGAGGGAGGGTCTCGAGCATGTCTGCAGTCAGACGGCCTGGCCCCACCTAAGGGAGGATGCTCTCTGCATTCAGTTCGTTCTCGTGTGCAGTGTAAACCCTTGCTGACTCCGGGCAAGCAGATCTTGGCACGGTGGCCGGCCAATCCGCAGGGTGAATGCGAGCTATGAAGGCCAGCTCGTCACGTGTTGGGCTGCTTACCCCAAGGTGAGCAGTTCAAAACCACCAGCTTCCCCACGGGAGAAAGACGAGGCTCTCTGTGCCAGTCAAGAGTCCAGCCCACATGGGCAGTTGTACTCTGTCCTCTAGGGGCACCATGAGTTGGCATCGACCCGGTGGCAGTGAGGGACACTGCCCCCCAGAAGGTCCAAGGGTCTCACCACTCAGCTGGGAGCTGAAAGGGCCATCCACCTGCACATTGGTGCTCCACTGACAAAACCAGTGAGAGACTTCTGGCTCCAGCTTGGCTGGCCACTCTGCCAGACATCCCTGTGGGGCACAGGCTGCCCAAATGGGGCAGCAGCGGAGACATGCTGTCTCCGCTGGGCAACTGTCACCTCCAGTGACACTGCTCGCAGCTGGTCAGCAGACCAGAGTCTTTGGTTTCACCCAAGCAGATTCTAGCCAGGACTTGAGGCTGGGCCAAGAGAACATCCCCAGCAAGGCTGGAAGGCTAAAAGCAGGCCTGTCGGCTGCACTGGGTAGGCCACGCTTCCTGGCAGCCTCAGGTCTGAGAAACCCAGGCAGAATCCTGGGGCCTGCGCTTTGGTACTAGAAATAGACGAAGAAGCAAAGGAACAGTAAATAGCCAGGAACATGTACAGAGTGCCAACTGCATACCCCACAAGCTGAGAACACATACAGAGTGCCAGCTGTAAACGTTTATGGTGCCGACTTGTGGTAGTTACATAATCTGGTATCACTTTGGGGACTCGGAGGGAAGGGGTGGAGTCTAGCCTATCAATCAGGTCACAACCAATGAGGCCTCTGTGTGGGCATGGACTTCTCCAAAGGATTCTGGGAACTCCTGCCCTCCTCCCTGGAGATGGGAGACACGCTCACTCTCTGCTCACGCTTAGGTAGACACTGCAGCTGACAAGACACATGGAACTAAGTGGAGACCCCTGCCAGGGCTGAGGTGCCTCTACCACCACTCAGCGCTGAGAACACTTACAGAATGCCAGCCGTAAACATCAATGAAGTGCCACCTGCACACCCAGGGCTGAGATCACATACAGAATGCCATCTGTATACCTAGTACTGTAAACATGTTGAGGCAACTGTATTTTCAGCATTGGGAACCCTAAGGAAGTGCCAACACTGAATATTTATGGAATGCAACCGTGGGCTTGGCACTGAGAACACACAGGCAGGTCAGCTGGCACGGTGCCCACCTACGATGTGTCAACCGCATCCCTAACATCAAGTACAGTCTGGTATGTCCCAGCGCCGTGGCAAACCCCTCCCGTAGACCTCCTCGGTGAATGCCTAGCAGGCTGCTGTCAGGTGCTGTTCCTCAGTTCTGACTCGGCGTGCCCGCATGGACACCAGCCCAGCCCCGTGTCACCCTCCCAGTCAGTGAGGGGCCTGAGTCCACTGCCGTGGCTGCTGTCTCAATCCCGCTGGCCAAGGGTCTTCCTGGTTGTTGCTGACCCTTGACTTCACCAACCTTGATCAAAGCTAAACCCGCTACTATCAAGTGGCGTCTGACTGATGGCGTCTCTGCAGAGCTGAGCAGAAGGGCTCCTCGGCTTTCCAAGACTAACTGTTCACGGGAGCAGAGAGCCGTGTCATCATCTTTCTGGTGGGCTCGAACTGCCGATCTTTCAGTTAGTAACCAAGGGCTCTATCATTGGGCCACCAGGGTTCCTCCCACCCACCAGCATGAAACACGAGTCAACGGCCGGAAGGAGCATGGCAGGTGTCCATGTGATGGCACGGAGTGGCCTCCAAGGTCCATGGTGGGTAAAGACCTTCAGCGCTTACCGCGACACTGTGGGGCAGGGAGAACAGCCCTGGAGAGCATTCAAGGGGGAAGCTCTTCATGGAAGCAGGCAGCCTCATTATTGTCCCCAGGAAAGGCTTGCGGGTTTGAACCGCTGACCTTAGTGCTAGCAGCCCAGTGCTTAATGGACTGTGCCACCAAGGCTCCTGGAGCAAATAAAACTGAATTCAAAACAGCGGAGGAAGGAGGAGCAGAGAGTGTATGCTCCCACACAGAGAAGCTGCAGAAAGTTGGGAGGAAAATGGAATCGAAAGATAACAGAACTCACCCCCACAGACTTTTTGCTGTCGAAATCTTTGAAAATAAAATGCAAGGGATCTGGGGAACCAGGGGGAACTGTCACAAAGTCTGGGAGGGGACCAAGGGCCGGAGTCGGGTTGGGGGGGGGGGGGAGACAGGGTAGTCCCATCCTTGGGTAGCCTGTAACATCTGCAGGCAGCAATATAAAAAGTCAACCAAGTAAAAGCCATGATTAAAGTGGAACACCTGGCCCTTTGACTTGCTCTTTCAGTTCCCAGCTCTCCGGGGTGGGTGACACGGGTGTACCCCAGGATCCTGGCCTGTTCCCAGCTAGCTCCCCATCTCAAAGGACTTCTTAAAACAGCTGGGGCCCAAGTGAACTTCTGTTTTTGAAACATCACACGTTAAGACATCTCTCTGGTGGTTTATTTCAGGCAAGGGCTAAGTTGCCAGGTGACAGAATCGTTGCTTTGAGATGTAAGTGTGAACGAGGGAGAAAGCGGGAAGCCAGGTGGCACCACCTCCCCCCACCCCCCATATCCTTCAGCCCAGGTCTCGAGATCGCTCAGGCAGGACCCAGCCACTGTCCCAGCCATCATCTGTGCGAGGTGATATTTCTAGAGCTCCCAGCAGACCGAGGTGGGGGGAGGGGCACGTGGAGTGGGGGCTGCACATGCACACACAGATACAGAAGGCACACGGCACACATGCACAAAGTCACCCAGAATGTACACATAACACACAAATACACCACTGGCACAGACACACGCGTACATATATGAACACAAACAGAAACAGACAAGAGGCAAGCGTGGGAACTCACAACACACGTGCTAACACAAAATACACAGAACATAAATACGCCAACACCTACACACATGTAGATGATACACACACGCACGTATTTACATACACTCCAGCACAGAAATTTATAAATAAACACCTGTACTCAACAACAGCAAAAACCTCGCTGCCATCAAGTCAATTCTGACTTGCAGTGATTCTGAAGAGCCGGGTAGAAGTGCCTCTGTGGGTTTCTAGGCCTGAAACAAACTCCGACTCTCTTGGGAGTAGACAGCCTCACCTTTCTCCCATAGAGAAGCTGGTGGTGTAGAACTGCTGATCTTGGGCTGAGCCCCAGAGGTGTAGTGGTTGTGTGCGGGACTGCAGCCCACAGGGTTGACGGTTCAAATCCAGCAGCAGCTCTCCAGGAGCAAGGCTGGGCCTCCTACTCCCGCCAGAGGGCAGTGATGCCACCCCCCCCCAAAACAAACAGACAAATGAACTGCTGATTTTGTGGTTAGCAGTCCAATGCATAGTCACCATGCACACACAAATAAACATATGCATAGAGACACACAAATATGCAAATATAGATGTATAAATATATAACACAGACATGCACAAAATACACATAAATATGCATATACAAAGTGAAACGATAAACACTCATGAGCACACAAGCACACAAATATACAAACATAAATATACACACAAGCATATGCAGCCACAGAGAGACAGTAACTCGTATAAATGCACGCAGATACACAGAAGTTTACAGATACACAAGTATACCCACACATATAAACAAATACCTAGAAAGCACAACACAAGGGCCACATGCATACATACTCAGAGGCACACAAATATACAGACATTCACACTCACACAGTTGCATCTGCAGACACGGCACACACACATACAGTATGGACCCAATGAACACAGGTCCATGTGCAAGAATGCTGGCTGGCAGCACCATTTTTATAACAATACAACTGCCCTTCCACCTGGCTGACCCACAGCCCCCGGACTGTCTCTGCAGGGCCTGAGAGAAAGCCTGTCACTATTGGGAACAAAGAAGGAAGCAGCACTTCTGGTACTTTCCACAAACCACTAAGCCAGCGCCATGAAGCCCATCCCATCTTGAATCGACTCAGGATGAGCCCCAGGTGCCCCAGAGGGTTTTCTTGACTGCTATCTTGATGGAAGCAAACCACCAGGACCTTCTTCCTCTCCTCTCATGTGGGTCTGAACTGCCAACTTTCTGCTTAGCCATCGAGAAGAAGATTGACAGCATCACGGACAGCTAAAAGACAAACCAATCTGTCGTACAAGTACAGCCAGAGTGCTTCTTAGCGGCAAGGATGGCATGACGTGTTCTTACATACTTTGGTCATGTTGTCAGGAGAGACCCGTCCCTGGAGAAGGACATCATGCTTGGTCAATTAAAGGGGTGGAAAAAGGAAGGCCTTCAAGGAGCTAGAATTGGCCCAGTGGCTGCATCAACGGGTTTGTTCAGGCATAGGAACAATTGTGAGCATGGCGCAGGGTCTGCCAGTGTTTCCTTTTTTCGTGCAAAGGGTTGCTATGGGTCAGAACCAGCTTGATGCTACCTAGCAACAACAACCACAATCTACCACAAACTTTCTACCTGCTCAGGGGCCCAGAGTCACCATGGATGTATCTGAGATGAGCCCCAGCTCTTCAATCCCCCGCCCATCCCCACCCCCCGCTACGCTGAACCCCTGGGGGGAGGGGAAGTGCTGGTTAGGAAAGTTTTTTAAAAGGCAGCCCCGTTGCGTGATGCTCACCTTCCCAACACGATTGCTGAAGACAAAACGGGTGCATAAGCAAATGTGATGAAGCTGATGGTGCCCGGCTATCAAAAGATATAGCATCTGGGGTCTTAAAGTCTTGAAGATAAACAAGCAGCCATCTAGCTGAGAAACAACAAATCCCACATGAAAAAAAAAATACACCAGCCTGTGTGATCATGAGGTGTCTATAGGATCAGGCATCAAAGACCCAGAACAAAAAAATCCTATTGCTGTGAATGAAGTGGCATGCAGGGTAGAGACCCAAAGCCCATCTGTAGGTAATTGGACATCCCCTTACAGAAAGGTCCCGGGGAGGAGACAGCCAGTCAGATGCAGTCTTGCACTGATGAAACATACAACTTTCCTCTCGTTCTTTCATGCTTCCTCTCCCCCATGATCATGACCCTAATTCTACCTTACAAATCCAGCTAGACCAGAGCATGTACATGGGTACAGATAAGAGCTGGAAACACAGGAAATTCAGGACAGATAAACCCCTCAGGACCAACACAGGAGGAACCACACCTGGAGGGGAAAGGAAAGGTAAAGGGAGAAAGCAGGAGCTGATCACAATGATCCACCTACAGCCCTCTCTCAGGGGGATGGACAGCAGAAAAGTGGGTAAAGGGAAACATCAGTCAGTGTAAGACATGAAAAAATAATAATTTCTAAATTATCAAGAGTTCCTGAGGGAGGGGAGGCAGAGAGGGAGGGAAAAAATGAGGAGCTGATACCAAAGGATCACGTGGAAAGCAAATGTTTTGAGAATGATGATGGCAACAAATGTACACATGTGCTTGGCATGATGGATAGATGGGTTGTGATAAGAGTTGTTTGAGTCCCCAAGAAAATGACTTATTAAAAAGAAAAAAAAAAGCAGCCCAGGACAGGGCCACCTGAGAAGAGATGGTGGCAGGGGTGGAGGGGATGCTGAAAGCTCCACACAGCTTCTTTACTGATGGATGCCCAGCCCTGTGGCAGCAGGAAACCCGGTCCTGCTGACATTCCATTGCCCTGACCCAGCCAAGGGCTACTTTCCCTTCTGATGCCTACCCTGCCTGGGGCTTTGTTCAGAGGGCTGAGCCCGCCCCTAGGGTTTCCGAAGCTGTCAGTCTTTCCAGGGAGCAGACAACTTCATCGTTCTTTCTTGAAGTAATTGGTGGGTTAGAACTTTCTACCTTGTGGTTAGCAGCCCCAAACCTAGCCAACAGTGTCACTCTGGCACTGGATGTCTGGAAATCAATGGCACTGGATGTCTGGAAAGCAGCCACGGAGTCCCCAGGCAGGGCAAACAGTTAACACACTCATCTGATCAAAAGGTTTGCTAAAGGCTAGAGACCCCTGATGCAGAGAAAGAAAGCTTTCCAAAACTCTAGTCTCTTTGGGGGGGTGGGGGGGGGTGCTTTGAAGTGGACAAAGTTTGAATTCAGAAGAAAAGAAGAAAAAAATCTCACCCATGGAGCAAGGGAGGGTTCAGTGGCCCACCCTTTACCTCCTGTCACCACCCCACCTGGTCTACATGGCAATCTCTCTCTCTCTTATCCCCTGGGTCAATTTTATTTTATTTTTAAAACTTAGTGTTGTGAATTAGAAAGTCACAAATCAGAAGAGGGAGCAAACACCAAGGGCCAGGTACTTCCTTCAGCCCAGTTGGGTGGAGGACACCCTAACAGGGAGGGATGTCTCTCTTACCTTCTTTGAGGGACTGGACCTGACTGCACCAGGTAAGTGCTGGGGACAGGAGGCTAGGGCCTGGTAAGACCAGTTACTCGTCTTTTTTTCCCTTTTAACCACATAGGTGCCTTGAATAGTAAACATGGTTGAAGGAGGAAGCTCATGCCCACACAGAGGCACCACACAGGAACAGGCCTGGCCAAGCGCTCTCCTACAGGGAAAAGCACCAAAGCACAACTGAAGAATCAGCTGACTGATCCCAGTCCCAGGTGGGGGTCACTGGCCCTCCCTTCTAACACATGGGACCCTTTGCAGAGCGAACTCATGAGAGTGCTGCCGATCTTTCCATGCTCAATCTGGGGACTGTGAGTTGGACACCCATCATGGGAACACATTGTCTGTTGTTAAGAGTCCATTTCCTAAATGTGTCAACTGAGAGTTGGAGGGCAGGAAGACCACACAGCTAGAGCTGTTCCCCTATTCCCCCCCACCCCATCCCTGTCCCCAGCACAACTGCTTCTACTCTGTGGTCTCCAGGGCTCCATTTGCTCTAAATAGCTCCGACCTCAAAGCAGAGAGCAAGCTCACCTCACTCCCCGCAACACCCCCAATGCTATCATTCCCAGATGTTTCCATTATAAATAGCGGGGCAGTGCTGTGCAGGGGAGGGCTGGGGCCACGGCCAGGAAATGCAGCTGAACTTTTATTCTGAAGAATGCTTCGCAGGCAGGGGGCTATGGAACGGGAGTGCTAGAAGAGTGTGGAGGCGTGGGACTGGGGTTGGAGCACCTGCTGTGTGGACCTGCTGCAAGATCAGCAATTCAAACTCTCTGGGTGGGGGGGGGGGGGGGGAGAGAAGAAAGTATCTGTGTCCATAACCATATACAAAGCCTCCGAAACCCTACACAGGAATGCCATGTGGTAGAACTGACTCAGTGGCAGTGAGGCTTGTTAAATGTTTTGTATCTAAAGCTTTTGTGTGTGTGTACGTGTGGCTTCACTGCCCTGGTGGGAGTAGGAAACCCAGCCTTGCTCCTGGAGAGCTGCTGATGGATTTGAACCACCGCACACAACCACTAGGCCACCAGGGGCTTTTATTATGAGTGTCTAAGTCCATATTCCACCCACGCCTGTCAGGGGCCTATGGGGGGCTGTGACACTGGCTGCCGGTGATCCAAAAGCAGCAGGGCTGCCCTGGTGAGGTTTCAGGAGAGTTTCCAGACTGAGGACAGACCAGGCTCTCATATGACCTGATGTCACTGTGGATTAGGCATCTGATTGCTAACCACAAGGTCAGTGGTTCACACCCAGTCTCCACTGAGAGGGAGCCAGAGGAGCCCATCTGCTCTCATCAAGAAGCCTCGATCAAGAGGCTGTTCCACTCCGCCCTAGAGGTCCCTCTGCGTCAGAATCAACTCATTATGACCCAGGAGTCCTTGGTCGTGTCGACAGGGTGTGCTGAGCTGTCAACTAACAGAAAGTAACCATCCAGTGGCACCACCGAAGAAAGGCCGATGGAGCTCAGTTCTACTCTGGGCGTACAGGCGATGGGAGCTGACAAGACAGCCAGTTTGGCTTTCCCAGGAGGCTTCCAAAAGTTCTTGGGAACACTCCATTCTTTTTTCATGCCACTTGCCACAAACTCTTTGTCATCCCCTTGATGATATACAACTCTCTCACTGCCGTCATGTCAGTGCTGAGTCGTAAGAACCCCCTACAGGTTTTTGAGACTCTTTACGAAAATAGAAAGCCTCGTCTTTTCTCCAAACACCTGCTGGGGGTTTTGAATTGCCAACCATGAGGATCGCAGTTCCTCCATCCATGACCACTCCACCACCAAGGCTCCTCTGAGTGTACACTCAAGGGTTAAACTGCAACAAACGCTGGAGGCGTGGGTGGTCTCATGGTGAGGTCCTGCTGGTGAGGTCCTCCTGCGGCGGAGTGGCCGTTCTGTTCTATCAAAAAGCTGAACCATGAACAGGAAGATGAAAGGACTCATGCCTTTGAACCATTAGTGAAGGATATTGATTGGACCATGGCCTGCCAGGAGAACAAATAAGCCCATCTGTCTTGGAAAAAGTACAGCCAGAAAGCTCTTTAGAGGCAAAGATGGCAACACTTCATCTCATGTACTGCGGCGGACCTGTTGTGGGAAGAGGCCAGTCCCGGCAGAAGCACGTCGTGCGTGGTCTGGTTGGAGGGCAGCACAAAGGAACGAGGTCCTCAACAAGATGGACTGCTGCTGGGGCTGCCGCCATGGGCGCAAGCCCAGGATCGATGCGGAGGATGGTGCCCGGCCAGGCGGCGTTCAGTCCTGCTGTACAGTCAGAACTGATGTGATGGCACCCCTGAGGGTGGGGAAGACAGGACAGGGCAGCACAGAAACCTCAAACCCAACTCACTGCCCTCAAGCCCAGTCTGACTCACGGAGACCCGGCGACAACGCCTTGTGTAACTCGGAAACCCAGCACTACTGCTTGTTCAGCATTCAGCCCCTGTCTCTCTCAAGGCATTTCGGGAAACTTTCACATCGGCCATGCCCCATAATGCCATCCTGGAATCCCCTTGGAGAGAGTGGGGGGGGGGGGCAGGGAAGGGGTGGTCATGTGTACCAGGCATGTGGCCCCGGGTTGCCTAGCAACCGGAAATCCCATGCTCTTGACTTTCTGCTGGGTGGGAATTATCTCCACCCCTGAGACTGTGGGGCTGAAGGCAGGCACTGATGGGGCTCTGATCCCATCCCAGGGCCTGCAGTAAGATTTGCGAGGGTGCACGCAATTCCGTGGCACACAGCTTCCCTTTGGGCTGGCTGATTAGACGTTGGCCGCTATTTTGGTCCGTGGACCTCGCTTAGACATGGCTTTGGGGATCTCTAATGCTTGCCCCCCACCCCCCGGCCACATGGAGCCACAAGCCACCTCAGAAACACCCTCCCCATTTCCACCAGGCCACCTGTGCTGGCTGTTCCCAACTGTGGAATATTCTTTCCCCAAATGAGGGTCCCTCCTCCAAATCATTCAGGAATTTGCTTTGCGGTCCCCCTCTGTGGGAGACACACCAGTGTCCCCCACCCCACCCCCACTCCCCACCCCCTGCTCCTTGCCCCCATGACTCTAGTCTCTGGGCCTTATTTACTTCATAAGGTCAAACGTTTGTGGCAGGCTCAGGACCAATCGCACGGGTCTTGTCCTCTGAGCACACAACCACAAACGAGGGAGTGCCTCACAGTCCTACCATGCACTCTACCACTAAGGGCTATTTCTGTGGGCGGGGCACCAGGGGTCAGGCTTGGTATCAGAGCCCCACTTTCACAGCACACAGAGTCCCTCCCCTTCCTAGATTCCCTCCTATCATTACAGAGACCTGCTTCTCCTGGGGCTCCCCATCCTGGAAGCAAAGCCTGTCAGCCCCCACCCCCCACCATCTTCCTGAAGCCAGATAGCAGGAAGGGCCTTGGCTCCCCTCCTTCCTATGTCATTGTTTTTCTCAGTCCTCCTGGCAGGGAGCTCTCCTGTTATAGACATCTTCCCACTGGCATCACCAAGAGTCTCAGAAAGATTGGGCACCAATCCTCAGGAGACCCTTTCAGACTACCCACACCCCATATTCATTACACCTCTCCCCAGCGGGCCTCTCTGGAAGATATTAAAGTCGGCTCTCCCATTGTCTCAGGGAAAATCAGGGAGGCAGTCGGCAGAATTGCCAAACCCCCAAAGTCAAAGAAAGCTCAGGAATGCTGCTGACACAAAAAGTGGGCAGCGACTCACCAGCCACGCCTGGGAAACTGGAAACCCCCAGCAGTCATTCTGCTCTGTCCCCGGGACTCGTAAGGAGTCAGTGGTTGTACTTTTGGGAAAGGCAGACTAGGGTCCTGAGATGGTTGGAAGACTCAGCGGTGAGCCCACGAGCCACTCTGGGTGCAGCAGGCACCCAATGAACGGTGCCCACCTGGGCCAACAGAGACTCGCAGTCCCACACAGCCATGCGGCAGGGGGCTGGGGAGATCCAGGCAGAAGAAGTCTTGCATTCGATGCTCCCTCACGGCTTCAGACTGACCATCTACCACAAGGAGGAATCAACGGGTGTGAGCCCTGCCTGCCAGGTGCCAGTGAGCCAATGATTTTTGACTCAGAGCATCCCTATGTGATAGAGTAGAACTGTCCTACGGTGCAGTGGGCTGCTAACTGCAGGGTCAGCAGTTTGAAACCACCAGCTGCTTCAAGGGAAAAAAGAGGCTTTTTACTCCCAGAACAATGGACGGTCTAGGAAACCTTCCACCCTGTCCTCTACGGTCACCACGAATCAGAATCAACTCCATGTGAGAGAGGAGCTTATCTTTCTTGGGAGGGGGGCATCACTGCCCTCTGGTGGGAGTGGGAGGCCCAGTCTTGCTCCTGGAGAGCTGCTGCTGGATTTGAACTGCCAAGCCAGCAGGCCCCAGTCCCGCACTCAACCACTATGCCACCCCACCGGGGCTCAGCCTGAGAGAGGATCTTTATGGGCGTTGACTGCCTGGTCTTTCTCCCATGGGATTTCAGCTAGGGGTGAGGTAGGAGGAAAGTGTATTGAACTGTCAACCTTTCTGCCTCCATTTCCAGCTCTTGGCACCACTCAGGGGCTGTGGCTCAATTCTCAAAATCACTCTCAGTGCAGTCTGACTCACAGCGGTCAGGGCTACCCTGCCCTTTTGACAGGAACTCTTTATCATGGGGAACAGAAAGATCTCTCCCAAGTTGTCTTCCCCAAATATAAGCCTAACTGAAGCTGCTGGCTACATATGGCCTATGACTATACACTTGGAGGTCAACAGAAGCAGGTCAGGAGCTATTCTCCCTAAGGGTTATTAGCCATCCAGGGCAATCAGACTACAGCCTGTGCCACCCTAAGCAGAACCCACTCCCTTCTTATGAGGATAGTAACAGACTACTTTCTTATGGGGGACAAAGAGGTCAAGCCCCCCCCCCCCAAGGACGAGCAAGGTTAGGCTGCCATATTGAGGTCTAGGGTCTGCCTTTCTAGTCACTCCCCTCAGTATTACGTGTACGCCCCTAGCTCATCCCCTTCCTGTGATGTGTATGCTGATTGTACATCCCTTTCCTGTGACCTCTCAAAAGTAGATTTAAATGTTGGTGAGCAATAAACAAGAGAACTCTCTCTCTCCTCTCTCTCTCTCTCTCTCTTTCTCAGCTACCTCTCCGCCCTTAACTCGCGTCCCTCCCATCCCTCCCTTCCCTGTCCCCTACCCCTACGTCCTCCTCTCCTCCCCCCCAATCTCTCTCTCACTCCAGGTGAGCTACCCAAGCGGGGCTGAGGTGAGCCTGTTACCATGATATGCGTCTGACTCCATTACTTCTCTCTTTCTCATGCTCTCCATGACTTTACTATAATAATTAATTATCGCCGTGCAATTGCACCTACCAGACCTGTGAGATTAATGTCGGAGCTGGTTCCTCTGGCCCTTTACCAGAATAGAGAGCCTCATCTTTCATCCGCAAAGGGGCTGGTGACCTTGAAACCGCTGACCTTGCGGTTGACAGTCCATTGTGCAGCCAGGGCCCTATTGTGGGCACAGCTTACGTCAAAAACCCAAACTCACTGCCACGGAATGGATTCTGAGCCCTGGTGGCGTAGTGGGTCACACCTTAGGCTGGTAACTGCCTGGTCAGTCAGCACTCCCTCATAAGGGAGAAAGATGGCGGTCTGCTCCCACCCAAGGGCTTTCTCAGAAGCCCCCGGGGACAGTGCTACTGTGTCCAGCAGGGTTGTGCTAAGTTGGAATTGACTTGAGGGCGGGGAGTGGGAGTAGAGTTCCTGATACCGTGTTTAAGTGAAGAGATTGGTGGCTGGTGGGTTTGAACAGCCAATTGTGAGGTTGGCAGCCCAACATGTAACCCATGATACTATCCCATGTCTACAGATAAATCACTAAAGATCATAATAAGGCTGTAGCAGATGTAAAGATGAGACATGCAAAGGCCAGCACATGTTCACTGCTCAGGCTAGAAAAGGACTGTAGGGCCTGGTGAGTGCCAGCGTGGTCACGTGACTTATCGTAGCCAATCAAATGTGAGAGCAGGGCTGAGCCCCAGTGGTGTAGTGATTGTGCGCGGGACTGCGGCCCACTGGGACGGAGGTTCAATTCCAGCAGTGGGGCTGGACCTCCTACTCCCACCACCGGAGAGCAGTGATGCCCCCCCCCCCCAAAAAAAAAGAGTGAAGGGGTGGAGTCTACTCTGTCCATCGAATCATAGCCAATGAGGCTTCTGTGCAGGTATGACCTTTCCCTATGGATTCTGAGAATTCTGGGATTTCCTCCTGGGAGGCATGAGACACTTCCCTTTCTCCGCTCACTCCCTGCAAGACGCTTGACTGACAAGACACATGGCACTACACTGATAGATCCCGTGCCCTGGGAACTGGAGGAGCCGCATGGAGACCTCTGCCGAGGCTGAGATACTTCTACTGTCACTGGATCCACAAGACTTTGCACCCACTGGTCTGTGATCTTCCTACATTCAGCATCATTGCATGTGTTTTGTGAGTCTGAAGGGGACTTTACAGATTGGTATCAGACATGTGGACTAATATCGAACTTATGGACTTGATCTGGCATGGGCTGGGTTGTTTTCTCCCTATTCAACTGCTCTTGTACATAAACCTCTGACAATTGTAGGGGTGAATGTAGGACCGGGCAGGGTTTCAGTCAGTTGTGTGAGGTGCTGTGAGTCAGAGCCTACTGAAGGCACCTACATCAACATGGCAACAATGTCAAGACAGCCATCCCATATATTTAACACATTTAGAGCTTTTGCAGATCACGGGACTGACAAATGGGAGACCTGGTGTAGGAGACAGGCGAGCCAGGGTCCCAGCTCCGCTGTGTCCTAGCTGTGTGAACTTGGGCAGCGTTCAGTTCACTGCTCTAGTCATTGGTCATCATATAGGTAAATGACCTACTTGCTGCAAACTTTCCCAGCTGTGGACAGATCCTGGCAGGAGGACAAGCTCTCCCAGGGATTGTGGAGTACCTTTCACTCACTTCGAATGAGTGACTGGATGAGGCCCCTCGTGGTTTTAATCGCAATAATTGAGTCCAAAGGGACAAACGGGCCATGCCACTTTGAGCCCCCAACACACAGCTCTGTACCTCAGGAATACGCTTTGAAACATCAGGCAAGTGGACAAAGTGTCTTCTCAAGACACGGGAGAGATCCATCTCAGAGGCTATCACTGCATCTCTCAACCTCCCATTAGTCCATTGGTCCCCTAACCCACCCCGCTGCCGTCGAATCCACTCCAACTCCGTGACCCTGCATAAAGTTCTGAGGCTCTGACTCTTCATGGGAGCAGAGAGCCTCCTCTTCCTTCCAAGCATCAGCTGGCAGGTGAGGACCCCAGTGATGGCGCCACAGCGTCGCCAGGTCTCCCGTTTGTCAGTCCCATGATCTACGTTCAAAAACGGTGGCTGGTATGCGCCGCTCAGTTAATTCCAACCCATCCACACCCAGAGCAGAATTGTCCCCAAGGGTTTCTTGCACTAGGTCCTTTATGGAGCTTGGTGACCTGACCCATCTCTCCCCCACAGAGAAGCTGGCGGGCTTCAAGTGATGATCTTTCCCTTAGCAGCTAACTGCTTCAGGACTGCGCCACCGAGACACCTTCTTCCCCAAAGAAGTAGCCCTGGGACTCGCAAGAGAAAACGATCGCGTGCAATTCCATCACGCGGGACCCATTGCCAGAGGAGGACATCACCCTGGTGAGAAGGGTTGGCACGACGGCCACAGCAACTGACTTAAACGCCTGCGACAACACGGGACCGGGCAGCCCTGGTCCGTGATGTCACCACCTTGAGTCCAATCTCGGTGAGTCAAAATGTCCCAAAGAAAGAGAAGCAGGGCTGAGCTCCGGTGGCGTAGTGGTTGTGCGCGGGACTGCGGCCCACTGGGATGGAGGTTCAATTCCAGCAGTGGGGCGGGGCCTCCTACTCCCACGGGAGAGCAGTGATGCCCCCCCCAAAAAAGGAAAAAAAAAGAAAGAAGCAAAGGGCAGGCTTCACCAAGAGAACACTTTTACACCCCTTTCCTTGAGACCTTTGCCTGGCAGGCCCACAAGTGGGGATCCTGGTGCTGAGAGAGAGAGAGAGAGAGAGAGAGAGTGTGTGTGTGTGTGTGTGTGTAGGAGCAAGAGGAAGACGAAGGAGTGAGGACATTGAAGGACTCAGAGAGTATCCGGAGAGTGGGAAAACCATCTGGTGTGTGAAAGCACAAAGGAGAAACAGAGTGTCAACTCCCTCCCCCTCATCCTCCTCTCCAAATAGGGGCAAATTAGCTGCAGCTTCCATCCCACCCAATGCCTTGGCACCCTGGCTGCATGCACAGCTCCTTCAGGGTTGCACTCTGCAGGCTTCATCTGTGGGACCCTGGGTGGGTCACTTCACCTCGCAGGGCCTGTTTCTACAGCTGGAAAGTAGTAGTGCAATCATACCTACTTCAAAAGGCACCTGCAAGGTCTAGCACCATTAAGGTCCTGAAGCACTGAGAACCGTGGTCAGCACAAGGGGAGGACTTGATAGATGTTGGAGAAGAAACCCCACTGGTGTCATGGGTTAGGCACTGGACTGCTAGCCAGGAGGTTGGAGGTTAAAACCTGCTGGCCACTCTGTGAGAGAAAGATGGCACTTTCTGCATCCAAAAGATGTACAACCTCCAGGGAACTCCCTCTGACCATAGACCAGGGATGTGCATAGCCTTGCTATCATGTGGAATGCACTGGAAAGTGGATAGTTGCAGATGCAACTATCTTTGTTAAAATTTAATACTGTATCATTTGGTCTCTTTTTTGACCCATTTAAAATTTGTTCTATTTTTTTACATTTTTCTGCTTTATTTTTTATTAAGTTTTTAAAAATCATTTTATTGGGGGCTCATACAATGCTTATCACAATCCATCCATCCATCCATGGTGTCAAGCACATTTGTACATTTGTTGCCATCATCATTCTCAAAACATTTGCTTTCTACTTGAGCCCTTGCTATAAGCTCCTCATTTCCCTCCCTCATGAAACCTTGATCATTTAGAAATTATTTTGTCCTATCTTACACTGTCCAACATCTCCCTTCACCCACTATTTTGTTGCCCATGCTCCAGGGAGGAGGTTATATGTAGATTCTTGTCATTGCTTCCCCCTTTCTACCTCACCTTCCCTCCAGCCTCCTGGTATTGTCACTCTCACCACTGGTCCTGAAGGGATCATCTGTCCTGGATTCCTTGTGTTTGCAGTTCCTATCTGTACCAGTGCACATCCTCTGGTCTACCCAAATTTGTAAGGTTGAGTTGGGATCATGGTGGTAGGAGGGAGGAAGCACTTAAGAACTAGAGGAAATTTGTATGTTTCATTGCTTCTACACTGCACCGTGGCTGGCTCTTCTCCTTTCCACAACCCTTCTGTACGGGGATGTCCTTTCCCACAGATGGACTTTGGGTGCCCAATCTGCAGTTTCCCTCATTCACAATGATATGATTTTTGTTCCTTGATG
Organism: Nesogale talazaci; assembly: GCA_004026705.1. Classification (NCBI taxonomy): domain Eukaryota; kingdom Metazoa; phylum Chordata; class Mammalia; order Afrosoricida; family Tenrecidae; genus Nesogale; species Nesogale talazaci. The sequence goes on along the minus strand of PVJH01002225.1, from coordinate 59,013 downwards.
CCAGATACCTGATCCCTTCAATACCTTGTGATCACACAGGCTGGTGTGCTTCTTCCATGTGGGCTTGGTTGCTTCTCAGCTAGATGGCTGTTTGTTTACCTTCAAACCTTTAAGACCCCAGACGCTATATCTTTTAATAGCCGGGCACCACCAGCTTTCTTCAGCACATTTGCTAATGCACACATCTGTCTAAAGCAATCGTGTTAGGAAGGTGAGCATAATGGAATGCCAGTTTAACAGGACAAGTGTTTTTAGCAATGAGGGAGTATTTGAGTGGAGGCCCAATGTCCATCTGCTATCTTAGTACTAAACCTATAAATATATGCACATAGATTTATTTCCCCATCATTATATATAAATATATTTACATATATACATGAATATATTTATATCTCTATAAATGCCCTGTACCTCCCCTACTTCTTTCCTCTATTTCCTTTTACTTTCCTCTTGTCCCACTATCACGCTCAGTTTTCATTGCGATTTCAGCAATTCCTCTTGGTTATATTACCTTTGCTCAAGCCCCACCAGGCCTCTTACACCCTCCTCACCACTGATTTTGGATAACTTGCTATTGTTTCCTTGTCCCTGAGTTTGTTAACACCACTTCCTTTCTCCCACCCGTCAGTCCCGCTGTTTTCTCCTCAAGATTGTTCATCCAGGTATGCTTCTCTCTTGATTCCCTCCATCTTGCGGGGTTCAGACCACACTGCTGCCCCACCATGTGACCCCAGAAATGTCTTCTCCTCGCAGTCTGCTCCAGTAAAGGGACGTCGTGACACATGCTGCTGTCAGTTGCCCAATCCCCTCTGTGTCCCATGAGCTCCCCGCAGGGACGTCATCCTCCAAACCTGGTGTGCCAGGGTGGGGTCCAGTCCGACTGGCTTTCTCCTCCTCGCTCCCGACCTGCCTCCATGTGGGTGTGGCATGCTGGCTCCTCTCCCCGACCTGCTCTCACCACACCCACTTCCAGGGAGGGGGTCAGTTTGGCTCTGATTGGGGCGAGATTTTTCTCTGTTTTGCTATGCTATTGTTGTTAATTTGGTGGGGAGGGAGGGAGACATTTTTCTGTATATGAAACCCAGAATAAACATGGAGAGATAATAACTGGACTAATGATTTCTTGGGGGTATGGCAGAGGATGTTGGAAAGAAATAGGGAGCTAATAACAATGAATACAAGAAAAAGAAAACGCTCTAAAATTTATTGTGGTGATGACTGTGCAGGTTAATATGATTGAACTATTGAATGATATATGAGTTCTAAACCAACAAAACTGTTTTAAAAACAGTGTCAAAAACCTTAGGGAGCAATTCTATAGGGTCAAAATTCTATATGAGTCAAAACCAAGTCAATGGCAGGGGGATTTTCAGGTTTCCGTAGAACTTTCAGACTCAAAGGGACGAGGAAGAAAGGTCTGGCCATTGATGTCTGAAAACCCTGTGGATCACAGAATCCCACCTGCAACTCATCACAGGGTTGCACAGGACTGGACATAGGGTCCCTGTGAGTCAGCGGCTAGCTGTGAGTCAGTCGCCATTACTGCCATCGTGACTGTTGTCATGGTGACGCTCCTTGAACTAGTGAACTAGGAACCCCCGAACGGAAAGAGGAGGGACTTGAGAAGTCTTCCAGGAGGGAGTGCTCCCACTGCCCATTGACGACGGAGTGGCTTCCAGGCAGGCAATGCATGAAGGCCAGAATGGCACAGTGCCCTCTGATGGCTGCCACCCGAGTGACATCCAAGAGACCACCTCTCCCCCAAGGATGATGCATTCGTACTCACACCCCTGGCTCCCGTCCTTCAGTCTTAAAGTGGGAACGGCCGGTAGTCCAGGAAGCCTCCGGGGTGGTGCTTCTCCACCTTCCTAAGGCCACGACCCTTTCATACAGTGTCTCAAGTGGTGGTGACAGCACCTCCCCACCCCCCCCCCGCCACCATCATAAAACTATTTTCATTGCCACTTCATAACTGTAATTTTGCTACTGGGACGAATCAGGAGTCCCCCGTGAAAGGGTTCTCTGACTTCCCAAGGGGTTGCACCCCACAGGTTGAGAACCGCTGCCGTAGAGGCTTGCAGAGATGGAAATTTTTATAGGATCGGAAAGCGTCATCTTTCCCCCCACAGAGTGACTGGTGGGTTTGAACCCCCGTTCTTGCAGTTAGTGGCCCAATGCTTAACCCACAGCAACGCCAGGACCCCTTGCCCACTGGGAGGAAATGAACAGGGGAGGGAATAATCGCAAACAAGGGTCTCATTGTCATCTGTGAAAACTCCCTGCCAGGCTAGACTCTCTCTAGGGCTGGGTGGTCGTACCTACGGCATGAGCTAGATATGATGATCCTTGGGGTAACTGCTGGCACTTGCCGAGTTTGCCAGGAGACACTGCTAAGTGACCCTTACCTGCATCATCACACGTTATCTTCACATCGAGGCACCAATGTACCTATCATGATTGGCCCGATCACACCCAAGAAGAAACAAGTTCAGACAAGGATGCTAAGCACATGGCGAGTGAAGGCAGATGTTTGTTTCCATTCTAATCTTGACGTCAATTGTCTCCATTGACTTCTTGCTGACCACTAACCAGTCAGGCGGGAAGCCCTAGCGGCACCGGGAGCTACGCCTTGGGGTGCTAACCCTGAAGGCAGCAGCTGGAAAGCATCTGTTGGTCATCCTGTAAGCAGTCAGCCTCTGCGGTAGTGTCTGTACCTCAGCCTCAATCCCTTTCCCGCTTTCCTAGTTCTGCCTACGAATGGGGCACTGACCTGGCGCCATTCCATTGTCTATGACTAGCCACAGGGCTGCGACCCCTTGGACGCCATTACAGCCCCATGCGGATGGTCTCCCCCATCCAGACAGGCCTTTTTCTTGTCTCTGTCCTGTTTCAAACTTCCTAAGATGGCTTCTGGACAAGATGCTTGCACTTGGAGTCTTTCCCCGAGAACTGGGGTCCATTGGGACAGGACGTGCTAGGGAAGAAGCAGAAGGCCCATGGGGGCATGGGAGAGCCTCCGTGGCATGCACTGGCATGTCAGAATGAGGGTCATAAAGACAGACAAGGACCTGCCAGCAATGGGGTGAGGATGGTGTAAGGACCAGGCGACATGTCACACTGTCGCCCGTGGAGTCACCATGAGTCTACTGATAACAACAGCAGGGGAGCCTGATGAAGCTGGCAGGGGCAACCGTAGGCTGCCTTGGAGTAAGCACCCTCTACCCTGCTGTGCAGAGGGATGGCGCAGCCCTGCCACCTCACCTTCCAAGCCCAGTCCTCCCCGGTCATTATCTACCACTGGCTGCTCGTCACCAGAGTCCCACCCTGGGCCATCAGCCGGGCCATGGAGACTGTTGGAGCCGGTCAGGAGGAGAGGACAGGCCTTTCACTCCACTCTGCGATGCTAGAGACGAAACGCCTTTCGAGAGCACCCACCGACTTCAGATGGAAGTTGTCAAGGATTTCATTTCACTTGGGTCCAAAATAAGCACCCTTGGAAGCAGCGGTTCTCAGAAATCAAACCTCATCCTTTGGCACTGGGCAACTCTGTGGTGAAAGTCCAGAACAACGATGTGCACCAGACCCGAGCCACGGTATTTGGGATCGCCCTATAGGTGTTGCCCTGTTGAGCTGAGACCCACCACATCAACAGTTCAAAACCACGAGCCACTGCACAGGAGAAAGACAGGCTCTCTACTCCCATGGAGAGTTATGGTCTTGGAAAGTCGGGGGGGCAATCCTACTCTCCTCTGGGGCTGCTAGGTGCCAGCACTGACTGGATGGCAGTGAGTGTATGCCTGGGGACGTTAGACAATTAATATGAAAGACTTAAGAAGACTTGATTGACGCCTTTGAATATCGCTGTTGGGGAGGAATATTAAATACCCTCCCCAACAGCGGAGGAATATTAAATACCCAACAGGCCACCAGAAGAACAAACAAGTTTGTAGTGGAGGAAATATACTGAAAATACCCCAAGGATGGAAAGACTTCATTCATCTCACTCACTTTGGATGTGTTATGGAAAAGAACGCGTCCCTGGAGAAGGGTCTCACGCGTGGTCAAGCAGAAGGTGAGAAAGGCCTTTAACAAGGTGACTGACACAGTGGCTGCTACCCCACGGGCTGAAAGATAACAAGTATGAGGATGGTGCAGGGTCGAGCCGTGTGTTGTTCCACTGTACATCGAACCACTGTGAGTCAGGACAGACTCAGAGGCACCTAACCACCACAGGGACAGAGAAACCGACTTCCATTTCTCCAGCCCCATGAGGACAAGCCGGTGTCAAGAAATCGCCAAAGGACACAACAGCACTTAAAAAAAGCAATCGAGAACATTGCATGTGGTCACATGCCTGTGAAAGGGAAGGTGGGGAGGCCAGATTCCAGGAACCACACACACACACACACATACACACACACACACACACACACACACAATACCAGGGCAGGGTGGGGACACGGACCCACCCTCCTTCTCCTTCCTGCACCATCTGCCAACCAAGCCCGGGTAAACACAGGAATCCAGCTGCCAGGCCCTCTGGCACATTCATTAATTAAACTCTGCGGATTCGCTGTGTTCCTGGAAGCCTTTGCTCATTTCAATAACAACTGAAGCCCAGCCTGCTCAGGCTGAACAAACAGCATGGCAGCTGCTACAAATGGTACCCAGCAAACAGAAAACAGTCCGGGCCTGGGGTGGCAGGTCTGGGTCCAAGGTCTCTGGTGCCCCGCCCCCCTTGGATGCTCTGTGGTTCAGGGCAGATTGTCTCTTTCCCTGAGTGTCCTTCTCTGCACAGGCAGGGCACCTGGAGCAGAGTAGAGGTGGAGGGGTAGCTGGTTTGTACGCATAGTGTGTGTGTATACTAGCCTGCTAACAGAAAGGTTGAGGGTTCACGCCCCTCCAGGAACACTTCAGAAATCAGGTCTGACCAGCTCCACCCAGAGGTTCCCACAAGCAAACCTGGTGGAGCAACGTGTCCGTGCTCACACATGTCCGGACAGGTCCACATTACTGCCTCCAGGGGGCCAGAGATGAGACTTTCTCTTCTGAAGTCTCCCGCCTGCTGTGTCCTCCAGAGCCCTGGGTTTGCCGTGGTTATGTGTTGGGCTGCTGACTGAAGGGTCAACTATCCAAACCCCATACCTCCTTCTCTGGAGAAACATGAACTTTTGACTCCCAGCCAGAGGCACTATCTTTTGTTTTTTCCCCCCAATGTTTTTATTGGGGGGTCTCACAGCTCTTATAGCATTCCATGCATCATTTGTATCAGACATATTTGTACACATGTTGCCATCTTCAGTTCTAAATATTTTCCACTTGAGCCTTTGGTAGAAGCTCCTCTTTCTCCCTCCCTTTTTTTTTTTTTTTTTAATAAATCATTTTCTTGGAGGCTCATACAACTCCCATCACGATCCATACCTACATCGATTGTATGCAGACCACATTTGCACACTTGTTGCCATCATCACTCTCGAAACATCCTCCCTCCACTTAGGGCCCCAGTACCAGCACCCCATATTTCCCTCTCCTTCCCCCATGAACCCTTAATAATTTACCAATTGTTATTACTTTTTTATATCGTACACTGTCCAATGTGTCCCTTCACTTACTTCCCTGTCGTCCATGCCCCAGAGAGGAGGTTATATGTAGATCTCTGAAATCGGTACCCCTTTTCTACTCCACCATCCCAATATCACCACTCCCATCACTAGTTCTGAGGGATCATCTACCCTAAATTCCCCATGTTCCCGACTCCAGTGTACATCCCCTGGTCTAGCTGGATTTGCCTGGTAGAATTGGGATCGTGACAGTGGGTGAGAGGAAGCATTTGAGAACTAGAGGAAAGGTGCATATTTCATTGTTACTATGCAGAGAAACTATCTTGGGAACCCACAGACACAGCTTTACTCTGTCTTATAGAGTTATTATGCATCAGAATCAACTCAGTGTCTGTGAGTTTACAGGGTTTGGTCAGGAGTGATTTAACCCAAGGCCTTTGGGTACATTCCAACTCACAGACCTGACAGGACTAAGTAGAACTTCCCCGAGGGTTTCCAAGTCTTCATGAAAGCAGGTGGCCACATGCTGGAGTGTTTGAGCCGCACCTCTTTCAGTTAGTAGCTGAGCACTCAATCAGGATGACCTGGATGTCTTAAACCATCTCTCAATGTCCCTTCCTTCCTCTTTACCCAATAAAACTGAGAAGGGAAAGAGCTCATATTTATCCTCTTGGGGTGGCTCTCGAAGAGGCTAACCTTCTGGAGAAAGTCAAGGTATAATTCCGAAGGGAGGAAAAAAATGGACTTAGGTGCTTCCCCAGACTCCTTGGAGCAAGACACTGGGCGCCAGCCAAAATGCCTTTGTGCAGTCACCACATGCGACCGAGTCTTCTCATTCCTGACGGTGGACATCTCCTGATGGACCGATGTCTATGTTTACTAGCTTGAGACTTCTCCACGCACATCGGGGAAGACGCCTCTAGACCCAACACGACGCCTGCACCTGTGGCATAGAGTCTGACTCTTGGTGAACCACTATGAACGGCAGAGCAGAACTGCTCCATTGGGCTTCCAGTGAGACTGCCAAGTTTTATGGGGCTGCTAAATGGAAGGTCAAGGGTTCGAGCCCACCAGCCATTCTAAGCGAAACAGGTGAGGCTGTCTGTTCCTCTATTCATAGTCTTGTCAACACTACATAGGGTTGTTGTAAGTCGATTTGAATTCATGGCAGTGCTTTAAGAGTTGTTTGTTTCTTTTTAATAAATGATACAGTAAGACTAGGGAGGCATGCATTCCCTAGAGTAATGGACCATTAAAGCTCAAATGACCAGCATGACCCAAGGACAAAGGTCAGAAGGATTAGGCGAGGAGGAGGAATTAAAACAGCAAACATGGTGGGATGAATGACTTCTATAATGGGGGTAGCCATCAATGAAACAAAATAAAAGGTGTCTTGACTGGTGAAATGAAAAGCAGCTGCCCTGTGAATCTGTACTCCATTTACTATCAAAAGTTAGAAAGAAAAAAGTGTAGGAAAAAATAGAATGAAAAGGTAATGAAGTTTCCCTACAAATGTGAGAAGCCCCCATGTGTACATGAGACATCTACCTTTTGCATAAGCGGCGCATGCAGAGGCTCGTCTAAGCTCCCCTTCTCCCCAGGCTCTCGTAACTTTTTCCAGAACTCGAAGTTCCGAGAGGGAGGGAAACAAGCCCAGGTCTCCTAAGGTCGAGGACAGATCTGGATTGGCCCCTGGATCTGCCTTCCTTTGCAGTTCCAGTCTGCTCCTCTGCCTGAGGGGCTTGGACCACATCAGCTGCCTGGACCAGATCCCACACCAAGACTATCGATGAGGCTGATTACCTAACGCCAATTCTCTCTCCAGAAGGAGGGCTTACCCAGGGATGTCTGGCTTAAAAAAATTTTTTTTTTATCTAACAAATTTTGCAAATTAGGGAGGGTATGTGCTCTACTAGAAGGAACCTGGTGGCGTGATGGGCTAAACTGGGCTGCTTGTCAAAGATCATCAGTCTGTCCTAGGGGGAAAGGAGGCTGGCTGCTTCCAGAAGGTGTACAGTCTTGGAATCCCTAAGACGTTTCTACTCTTTTATAAGGTCCCTATAAGTAGGAATCATTTTGACAGTGCTTATTATTATTATTATTATTATTATTATTAATGAATGAGAACCCTGGTGACACATTGGGATAAGCCACCAGTTTGCACCCATCTAGGGAGAAAGATGAAGCTCTCTGTCCTTGGAGAGATTGACAGGCTGCTTCCAGAAGGTGTACAGTCTTGGAATCCCTAAGACGTTTCTACTCTTTTATAAGGTCCCTATAAGTAGGAATCATTTTGACAGTGCTTATTATTATTATTATTATTATTATTAATGAATGAGAACCCTGGTGACACATTGGGATAAGCCACCAGTTTGCACCCATCTAGGGAGAAAGATGAAGCTCTCTGTCCTTGGAGAGATTGACAGCCTCAGACCCCCCCCCCCCCCAATATGGAGTCCCTATGGGTCAGAATCAACTCCATGGCAGCGGGCTTGGGTTTGCTTTTTGCCAAGTCATGTTGATTTACAACAAGTACAGGCCCGAAGAGTTATCAGATGGCCTCATGACCATCAGACCCCGGAGCTTCCCCAGGGCAGACCTGGTGCCAACAAACAATCACACATCCGCCACTCACAACACGTGTCTGATGGCCTAGCAGGCGCCGGCTTATTCATCTGTACTGAACGACTTCACAGTTTCCACCTTGTCCAAGGTTCTGCCCCTGGGCCTGGGCGGCATCAGTGTCTCTCCTAAGCCGACAGCACCTTCCTACAGAATCCAAGACTCTTTCCTGATAGACAAACCCTGACAGGAGCCGAGGAAGCATGTAGGCAGCAACACAAGTGTGTCCTTACTTATGTTTTGGTAAACTGCAGTGAGCTGGTTCACATGGTTTTTGAGAATCCATGACAGCCTATCCTTCTCTTACGTCATGGATCATCCACCCCTGGTGGTGTAACAGTGACTCATTGGGCTGCTAACTGCAAGGTCAGTGGTTCAAAACCATGAGACGTTCATTGGGACAAAGACTGAGCTTTCTATTCCCATTAAGAATTATGTCAGAAATCCATCGGGGCAGTCCTACCATGTCCTGTAGGGTTGGCAATGAATCATAATTGACTCAGTGGCAGTAAGTGTGATGATTTTTGCTCTGGCTTACAACCATTCTATGAGCTGAGGTCCCATCAACCCTTTTGGGGAGGAGACAGCAGGCAAGAGGGACAAAGCCATCCACCTGCAGGCAGCCAACCAGGAGGAAGCAGTGCAGTACCCAGCCTGGTGAACAAGGTGGGGGGCCGCAGCTACAACAGGCGAAAGACACTTCCTCCTGCCCCCACCCCTGCCCCACAAAGCAAAGGAAACAGGCCATGGGCAACAGGCCAGCAGGAGGCCGCAGAACAGTGTCCCAGCATGAAGTCATCCTGGCCTAATGCAAAAGATCCTGACCTGTTCACCTGACTGGCCACATGGCCCAAGGCCTGGAGAGTGACTTCATTGTCGCCCCTCCCAAGGGACTGTGAGAAAAGCCTGAACCACAAACCCTGTTCTACTTAGAAGCTGCAGGGACCTACCCCCACCTTTGCTGACCCGGCAGCACCTGCATAGAATCGGATTTGTGTATGATTTTTAGTATCTCCTCCCATTACATATTGGACTGTTAACCTCAAAGTCAGCCATTCAAAACTATTCGTTGCGCTGCGGAAGAAAGACGAGGCTGCTGGTGCCCGAAGGGTTACAGTCTTGGCAACCCACAGGACATGTCTATGCCATCCTATTAAAAAAAAAAAAAAAAGAACAGGCTCCCTGCCATCCAGGCCATGCTGACTCACAGAGACCCCCGGTGGGTTCCCCAGACTATACGTGTTTATGGGAGCAGAGAGAGTCTTTCTCCCTCGGAGCGCTTGGTGGTTTCCACCTGCCAAACACGCAGATCCAGGCCGACATGTAGCCATCGCACCACCAGGGTTCCCCGCCCGTTCTAATAGTTTTTTTTGAGCTGAGCCCCCACCTGCCCCCTCCCCACCAAAGTACACTATCCCTTCAAAATATTTTATTTATCACATCCTCATAGCCTAGCAAGGGTCCCTGGTGACTCAGTGGGTAAAGCACGGGGCTGCGAACCACAGGGTCCAGTTCACACCCACCGACCCCTCCAAAGGAGAAGAATACAACCATCACCTACTCCCACAAAGATGGATGGCCCTGGTGGAGCAGATGACGGGCGCACCAGGCTGCCCACCAGAAGGCCGGCGGTGTGAGACCACACACTGCTCCAGGAGGAAACGCTGAGACTTCCTACTCCGGCAAGAATTCACAGCCTCAGACACCCACGGGGGCCTCTCCACCCTGTGCTGTAGGGTCCCTGGGAGTGGGCCCCGGGGCGCAGTGGCGGCGGGTTAGGCTTTGCTTCGTGTGACACGGCAGTGAGTGTGACAAAAGTGCGACGATGGACAGCACGCCCTTGGGAGCGTCCGGTAAGCACCCGGCGGCCGGGGGTGGGTTCATGGCTTGGAACCCACCTCCCCGCCTCTCCCTGACAGGGAAAAGGAGGCGGCAGCCGAGAAACCTGGGGCAGCCATGCTCCGCGACATGGGTCACTGGGAGTTGGAAATGAGGTGAAAGCAGCCGACCAATAAGCATGTGCTCGGGTCTGAGGAGCGGAGTCAGAAAGCATTGCACGTGGGTTGGAGTTAACTCACCCCCTGGTGTAGTCCCCACAACAGGTGTTTACATCGTAGGTCTCTGCCATCAGCGGGTGGCTGCAGGTCTCCGGGGCACACACTGTCCTAAGCTCACTGCCTCATGACTACCCCAGAGGACAGGGTAGAACTGCCCCTGTGGAATTTCAAAACCGTGCCTCTTTCTGGGAGTAGACAGCCCCGTCCTCTTTCCTGAGAACAGCTCATGGTTTCAAACTGCTGACTTAGCAGTTTGCAGTTAGCAGCCTAACACACACACAACCACTATGCCACCAGGGCTCCTTTGAGTCTCCTTAAAAAGGGCCTTCCAATAAAGGGCCCTCTCTCAAGGCGGCTTCAGAAGAGACAGGGGCCAGTAAACATCCGAGTCAGAGAAGTCCGTCCAGAGACCACGGAGACTGGGTTCGGTAGATTTTTCTCCAAAGACACAGTCAGTTACAGGGACTTTGGAGGGAGAGCTTTGAAGAAAACGGCTAATTGTGTCGGGAAACTGCCAAGGAATTTTTTCTTCTCACCAGACAATGTGCCTGCACTCTCTTCCAGAATGGTGGGGCCGTGCTAGGAAGGTTTCTTTGGGAAACCTGACTCCAATCACCCTGAGACCTCATCTTGCCCCCTCAGACTCCCTTTGTTCCCCACACACCAAGAACTTTCAAAAGGAACAGGAGGCTGCCAGAACTGCAGTTCTGATGAGGCGTAAATGAATGCACACAGAGCTTTCCTAGGAAGGGTCAGAGCACTGGTCGGCAACGTTTCTTACAAGTGGGTCATTTTTCCCTTGTTTTTCACAAGGATTTTTGCTGGTGGGTCACACATCACTTCTATTTTAGATTATGCACTATCCACTACCTTAGACTACAGAAAATAAAAACATTATACAGATGGGATCATCCAATATACCTTAAATATAGAATCACAAATTTATTATCATCAAATCTATATTTACGTGAAAGAAGTCATAAAATGTTAGCAGAAAAGTAAACACCATGTATATAAAATGAACCCCTATTTAGTTAAGAACATTTCATCATTTTAATGGCTTCCTTGATGCTGTTTCATTATCCCTGTGAGGCTTGAGATATTTGGGTGATAATTCGTTGTTTTTAAAAGAACACAAGATTGGGCTGAGCTCCGGTGGCGTAATGGTTGTGCGCGGGACCGCGGCCCACTGGGATGGAGGTTCGATTCCAGCTCCACAGGAGCAAAGGCTGGGCCTCCTACTCCCACCACCTGAGGGCAGTGATGCCAAAAAAAAAAAAGAAAAAAAAGAACACAAGATTCTGAATTTTCGTTAGCTATCCTGTTTCACAATGACTTGAGAATGAATTTCATTTGGGAAAATGCCTGTTCACAAGAGTAGCTGGGCCCAAAAGCTGATAGCAAAATGAAACCAACTTCCTTTATCAAAGAAAACTTGGAAGGAAGTGATACCCAACATGTGACTACCATGCAGAAGTGATTTTCACCAGTGGTTTCAAGTTGTCTTCTTAGAGCCTTGAATTTGTCTGTCCATATCGCTGAGTTTTTGAAGTCAATGAACTCCAGATTTTCAATGTCAAGGAAATTGAAATGTTGCAGGTCCAACACATTGTCCTCCATTCCATCAGACTTTATTATAAAACTGAAGATAGGACCATGGGCTTTAACGTTCTGAAATCTGGTTTCAAATTCAGTCTGAATGGCATCTATGTATTTTTTTTTTTTAATTATTAAAGTGGGCTGAGCCCTGGTGGCATAAGTGGTTGAGTGCAGGACTACGGCCCGCAGACTTGGCAGTTCAAATCCTGCAGTGGCTCACAGGAGCAGGGCTGGGTAGCTCCCACGACCACCAGGAGGGTAGTGATGCCCCCCAAAAATTAGTAAAGTGGGCTGAGCCCCAGTGGCGTAAGTGGTTGAGTGCGGGACTGCGGCCCGTGGGCTTGGCAGTTCAAATCCAGCAGTGACTCTCAGGAGCAGAGCTGGGTAGCTCCCACGACCACCAGAGGGCAGTGATGCCAAAAACAACAACAACAACAAAATGACTAAAGTCTTATTAGCTCATTTTTTGTATTTATTCTTCAATAACCTCCTTGGCTTGTTTTTGTTTTTGTTTTTGTTTTTTGCCATAGTCCTGAACAACCACACAACTGCAACCCAGCCCTTTCCGGGGTTTTCCTTCTCTCTCAGTTTTGCAGAACCCCCTCCCCCCCCACACACACACACCTTTCCTGGCTTCTTGTCATCATCAACATTAATGTGGTGGATTTGGTGTTCGGCACACAGGGCCTCCACTCACTTGACAGACTGAGGCTCATCACAGCTGGATGCAAGCACACAAAGGTGAGCTTGGCGCTTGTCTAAGGCTTTGGCAGCTTCATGAATTCCATGTGCTCGGCCATCGTGGATGAGGGCGGTCTTCAGCACCTCTTGTAAAGCAGTGCTAGTGCCAAGTATACCTCCAGCAGCAATGCCTTCCTTGGCCATGGTGGTAGGTTATGGGTGGGACCGAATCTTGAACACACCGGAGCCTCCGCCTCCGCACAGCTCGGCAGGAACAAGGAAAGAGCATCTTTGTAGCTTTTAAGCCTATCTACTCCCGCATTTGTAATTTCTTTATGTGTTTTTACTAAAAGAAAATATTTAAATGTTTGTTTCACTAAGTCACCCTGGTATAGGACTATCTTACCACATAAACTTCTCCATTCTTCACAAAATTTGAAATTATCTGTTCCTTGCCCTGTAAGCGCACATTTAAATCATTGAAATGATTAGTAATATCTGCTGAGGATTTTAACTTAAGAAGCCAATACTTATCTTTGAGCGAGGGAAAATTTCAGCAATTTCAATCATAAATATTTCAATCACATCAATGCATTCCACAAAGCGATTTAGAGCCTTTCCTCGTCTTAACTAGTGAACTTCAGTATTCACAATTTCTTCTAAAAATGTCTTAAATTTTCTGTGATTCAAGGCAGAAGAGCTATAATTGTGTTAATAATTTGAATCACTATGCTCATCACTTCATGTAACTATTTTTTTTTTTTTTTTGGCATCACTGCTCTCCGGTGGTGGGAGTAGGAGGCCCAGCCCCACTGCTGGAATTGAACCTCCATCCCAGTGGGCCGCAGTCCTGCGCACCACCACTACGCCACCGGGGCTCAGCCCATGTAACTATTTCGAGGAGGCTTTTACACTTGATCTTAGTCAAAAAGCTGAGCAATAATTGAGGAGGCCTTTGCACATAAATTACTCCCATGAATTATGCAGTGGACTGAAAGTAGTGGTCTTCCAAGTTCCTCTGTAGTACGTTTACAAAGGCAGCATGTTTTTCTAACATTGCTGGAGCCCCATCAGTGGTGACAGAAAATGGTTTTTTCTTCAAATCAAAAACCTTTCCATTTTTGAATTTAATGAATTCTTGAACTTTCTTTAAAATGTCAGTACCTTTCACAGTACCTAGCATTGGTGCAAGTGCACAGAACTCTTCATGAAGAACTGGAGACTCAGTAACTCCATAACGAGCAACGATTGCCAGGCTTGCAACAAGTGTCAGCACTTTCACCCACAGACAAGTCCAACGAGATCTATGCTGTTCGAGTCAAGCTACGCATACTGCTTTTCATTTTTCAGCTCGTCTCGAAGAAGACAGCCGACAGCCGGCTGCCCACGCTGTGTCACCACATTGACAGCACCACGGCATAGCCATTGCCATCTACTGCCGGCCATTGCTGTCAATCGAAAGCACCCACTTTAATTCGTTGGCAAGAATACCTACCGATCGTCATAATTAAGAATTGTTAACTGGGTCACTAAAATGTTCCCAGGGGATAGAGTGACCAGATTTTAAATGAGACACCATTGACCAGGGGGTGGGGTGGGGTGGTTCTTGATTAAAAATTTGGTCTATGTGGAGCAACAAAAATTTTCATAGAATGCAAAAATAGTATTGTAATATATTTTAATTTTAAAATGCCATGAGATGCTGCTAAATTGTTAAAAAGCGGATGTCTGGTCACCTTACCAGTGGGTCACTAGGTGACCCGCAGGTCATAGGTTGCCGACCACTGGGTTAGAGGGACCAGTGATGCCTTGGGGAGTGTGTACACCCAGACGGAGGATGGATCAAGAAACAATAGCTTCTCATTTGGATTATTTTGTTGAAGAAAGGTTTCTAGGATTTGCAAAAAAACCTTTTTTTTTTTAACTTCCCCGCCTACTCTCGGGCGTCACCTAGGACAAAAGATGCCATCTTCACAGCCATTCCTGGCATGATCTCTCCTCAAAGCAAACCCACCCTCCCTCACTGTCACCCTCTAGGATGGGGGAGACCTGCCTCTGTGGATGCCTGAGGTGGTAAATCTTCACGGTAAATCTCCCAAGGAGCAACTCGTCACAGTTCCAAACTGCTGGCCTTGGCATAACCCACAGCATCACCCAGGACAGGGGTCTGGGAAACTGGCTTTGATCAAGTGTGCAGAAGGAAACACAGCCTGTCCAGGCTGCAGGCACTCACCTGCCCCCACCCCACCCCCTCCAGCCACTCAGCCCCCTAAGCTGGTGGTATCTGGTCTGGGAGCCTCGACATCCCGGGGTAAAAATCACCTTGGCAAAGATCCCAAACTCCAAGCAGGGGAAAAAAAACCCTAATTTGGAAGCACCTCCATTAATGTGGTCCCCTCAAGCACCTCAGAAGAAAGTCCTGGTAATCTACTTCTGAAAAACTAGCCCTGGCAAATCCTACAGAGTGTAAGTTCTACTCGGATACACTCAGGGTCACTACGAGATGAGGGCCAATTCACTGGCAAGTGGTTCAGCTGTCCTCCAGAAGCTCCCCCACCCCCCGCGGCTCTGTCATGCTGACCTGCATTTGTTCATTCACCCAGGTGCAAGGCAGCAAATACTGAGCTGGTGTTTCTGCATCAACATACTGTCCTTCTCTCGTTTCCTGTCCCCTCCAATTGTGCCTGGCATAACTGCCGCACAATGAACACCTGCTACATGAGTGAGCTACGGTAAGGACTGATTTCCCAAAGGTTTAACAGAGAGAAAGATGCCACTGCTGGGGAGTTGATTCCCAAAGACAGCGACCCTCAAGGGGGAAGTTGAACTGCTGCCTAGGTTGTCAGGTAGACAGCCTCATGGCTCCCCCAGGGAGCAGGTGGTAAATTCGAATCACCCACCCTTTGGTGAGCAGCTTAATGCCGAAGCCCTTGTGCCACCTGGGCTCCTTCCCAAAGGTTTGGGCCACACAGCTGCCTCTGTCAAAATGACCTGGAGGTCCATGCAGTCCTCACCCAGTCGCTCAATTTCCGGCCAAACAACAGACAGGTCTATAAGGGGAACAATACCACCAGGCAGGGAGGAACTGGTCCTTTAGAACAGTCAGGCATCTGAGATACGAAGGGTAGCCCTGATCCAAGGCAGGCAGGCGTAGGAAAGCTAGAGGGATGGAAACAGGAAACACGGGGAGGAGGTGGGAGGAAGGATGGTCCATGGAGTGGGTGTCCACCAATGACCTGAAACGAGTTGGCATGGCTGACCGGGAAATGTAACCGTTCTGCAGTTCCCCTCCCGATCCACAACACACAAACAAGAAAATCACCAGGCATTCTTGTTAGACAGGCAGGGGCGGGGCCCTCCTTCAACTGCTCACACCCACACCTCGACTCTTCTGGTTCAACACGCGCCAAGAGGAGTGCGCGGCCCACTCCCAACCTCCCTCGGTCCAGGCTCAAGCTCCCTGCTTTTAACAGCTGGGTGTCTCCAGCCCCACTTCACACCCAGCAACTCCACCGCTCGGGATGATCAAAGGGCTCCATCCAGGTCCCAGAGACAGGAAGTGGCAACCTCAGGATCTGAACACAGGCCATCTTTCTGGAGTCCCTACGGCCTGGAGTGGCAGATGCCATTGACCTGGGGCAGACTCTTCCCCATAACTCAGCTCAGAAACCTGGCAGGTTACACTGGGTGGGTGGAGAATCCCTGGGGGCGCCCCCCTCACTCGGAAAGACTAGGAAACTCGCCAAATGGGGTTCCGACAGCCTCTGTGCTTTGTTCTGTTTTGCTTGGATCCCTCTCCTCCAAGGACTTATATTTACTGACGAGTAAAGAAAAAAAAATACCCCAGGTGGGACAGGAAAGCTCTGCAGGCTTTCTCTTTTTCCCCAGTCATGGTCCCGAAGCACAAAAGCTCACTGTCACCAAGCCAACTTCAAGTCCCAGCAACCCTCTTATCTTACCCTGAAGTGTCTCTTCCTTCTTCACTGGCGCTATTAATCCAGTAATAGGAACCCTGGGGATATAGTGGTTACACATTGAACTGCGACCCGAAAGGTCGACAGTTCGAAACCACCCGCAGCTCTCCAGGAGCAAAACTGGGCTTCTACTCCCACGAATAGTTAAGAGTCTGGGCAGCCCACAGGGGGTAGCTGCCATGAGTCAGCATGGACTCCGTGGTCCTGAGTTGGGCATTTTAACATGGCGGTAGTATGCTGGGGACACATTGGACTGCCACCCAGAAGGCCAGCAGTTTGAAACCACCACTCAGTCCTGCCCTGGGCTATAGGCTTGCTTTAAGTTGGCACTAACTCCCTGGCACTGAGTTTGCCTGTTGGTTTAATTACCAACCCAAGGCTGTCCGGTTGATTTTAACTCACAGCAACCCTATGCGACACAGAGGGCTGGCTTGGGCTGCCAACGTAGAGGTCATCGGTGCCAACTTGCCAGCTACTCTGAAGGAGAGAGAGGAGCTATGGCCTGCTTTGGTGAAGGTTAACAGGCTCAGAAACACGAGGGAGCGGTTTTGGGAAGGTGATCATTCAGAGCAGTTTGACTTTGTCGCTGTTAATGAACCCCCACCCCCTGCCCAAAGCAGGCTTTGATCCTCAAGGAGCAAGTGAGGGGTAAAGTGAAGCAGGACAGAGAGGGGAGAGCTCAGAATGGTAGATCTTGGGGGCCAAGTGGAAGCAAAGGTGTCTGGGAGGGTAACCGGAGTATGAACAGGTCACCCACTCCATGGGAAAAAGATGGTGCTTTCTATTCCCCTGAAGAGTGATGGTCTCAGAGAGCCCCAGGGTCAGTTCTACCCTTCCCTATAGGGGGTGCTATGAGTCAGAGCCCACTCAATGGCAGTGGGGTCAGTCTAGCTGGACCATCATGTTTTTCTCCTCACTTGCTTCTCCCAAGGATGGAGAGAATTGGAGAGCGGGGAATGATCAGTCCAAAATAAGACAGTGTCAGGAACCTCCTGTCACTATTCAGATACTCAGGGCAGAGGCAACACCTCTGATAAGGTGATAAGATAAGGACAAGGAGATGCCATCAGACGGCCACAGCTGTCAGCAGCGATCTGGAGTGGTTAGAAAGGAGGGGAAGGGAGTCACAGGGAGTGGACTGGTTAGGGTTAATAACTTCTCAACCACCCAGCCTTCAGCGAGTACCAAGCTCAGACCTTTCATCACCACAAGACTGAGGCTGAGAGAGGTTGGTGGTTTTCCCCAAAAGGAGGCACCCATCATCTGCAGATGGGAAAACAGACATCCAGGGAGACAGAGAGGTGGATCTGAGGCTGTGGGGCTGGGATTAGAACCCCACCCTTTCCGAGTCATATGTGTAGATCCTAATCCCCTTCCTAAAGTCTCCACAGTGGTACGCCTGTCTCCAGGGTCTTGCGTGGCTAACAGCAGAGTCTGCACAAGTGTCTGTGGCTCACCTTTAAGGGCTGTCAAAGTGGAGAACTAGCCAAGCTTAGGTCAGCCCCAGAGTCTCGGTCAGACTCTGGAGGGAACCCATTCCCACTCTGGCCTCAACTTCCCAGCTATCCCGTGAAGAGTGTGTATACCAGAAGGACCTCGAAGTTCTCATCGTTTAGGCTTAAGAGTCCTTCCGGGAAAAGAAATTCCATGCCCATGCCAGCCCCCTCCCTCTCAGCGACCTGTTGATGCTTGTTCCTTGGGCTAGGAACAAGAAACTATGGGTAACGACATTCTGTTTATCCAGCATCTACCTTGGTGCCTGCACTGTTCATTTCTCAGACACATTACCAGAAGTTCCAGAAGCCTCCAGCTTCTTCCTGACGACAAGGCCACGGTGGTGAGATAGGCAGCTACCCAAAAAGACCTAACCTTTCCCCAAGAAGAGGAGCAGCAGCTCCAAGAGATCAACGGGGGGATTATGGGGTTCAATTACAGGTGTGCCCCGAGATGGTATCACACCGCTGAGTGTCAGGCACGTGGGGCTCCAGACCACCCCCGGCTTTGGTCAAAAGCAAACATTTGGATTCGGAGCCCAGTGAGCCACAGCTGAAGGAAGTGTCTCTCATGAGGATCCCACCCCCCACCCCCCATGCTATGGTTACAATAACAGTCATACTAACACGCTGTGTTGTGCAGATGACTCCCCCTGGCTGGCTGAAAGTGAAGAGGACTTGAAGTACGTCCTGATCTAGCCCTCGGTATGGCTCACACCTCAATGTCAAGAAAATAAAAACCAGGGTGGGGGAAAAGAAAAGAAAATCCTTCACTAACTGGAGCAATATAGGTAGAGGAAAGATCGACACCAGGGATTTCCTCGTGCTTGGGTTCACAATCAACACCCATGGAACCGGCGGCCAAGAGTTCAAAGGACACACTGTATTGGGCCAATCTGCTGCTCACACAAACGACCCAGACTCACTCTATGGAATAGGGAGAATTGTGCCCGTGGGTTTCCAAGGCCAGCACTCTTTACAGGAGTAGAAGGCCCAAGGCCCTGTCTTTCTCCTGTGGAACAGTGCTGGTTTCACACTTCCTACTTTGTGAATTGAAGCCCAGCGCGTAACCACTACACCACCCAGGTCTGTAAAGCGGTCAACAGCAAAGATTTCACTTTGAGGTCTAGAGTGTGCACCCAGCATGGTATTTTCAACCAGCTCGTGTGCAAGGGAAGATTGGACAGCGGATGCTACGAAAGACGGCAGAAGCACTGGTGCATTTGCAATAGAGTGCTGTCAAAGAATCTTGACTGCCAGGTCTGTCTTGGAGGACGTTCCATCGGACTGCCCCTTCGTTTCAATTCCTGTGGACGTGTTGTCAGGAGAGACCAGTCCCTTGAGAAGGACATCCCCTTTGGTAAAGTGGAGGGGTAGAGAAAAAGAGGAAGACCTTCCTGAAATGGACTGGCACAGGGGCTGCAATAGTGGTTGTAAGGGGCTGCATGGTTGTAAGGATGGTGCACTAGTGGTGGGGTTCATCCTGGAACACTGGGGGGGGTCCCTGTGAGTGGGAGCAACTCTAGGCTTCTAGCAACAGCCACTGTCAATCCAGCAATGACTACTTGACAAGACACTTATCCAATTCCTTTCATTCTCAACAATACACAGTCTCCCATTTGGTGGTTGAGGGAAAACACTCCCTCCTCGCAGAAAGACTCACTCAAAACAACACTGGAAATCAATGGCTCCTTTACTCAAGTTGAGGAAATCAAAAGCTCCACTGTCTGCATCCTCTCACCCCATGGACTGGAGGCCTCTGGGCTGGGCAGAGACATAAAACCAGCTTGCCCTCTCACCATCTACATCAGTCATTCCAATGGGGGTGATTCTGTTCCCCTGAGGAACACTGGCAAGATCGGGGGGGGGGGGGGGGGGTTTTGATTGTCACACTGCTGATGTCCAGGGGGAAGGGGCCGGACATGCTGCTCGACACTCCATCAGACACAGGCCAGCCTCTCACCCTGCGCACCTCACAGCACGACACAGCCCCAAAGGTAAGTGGTCTGTCATGGGTGGATGCAGCTCTTCTGGAAAGGCATGCTGGGTGTCTTAGACTGCAGCCCTGATCGGGGAGGATGAGAGACGAGGCCAAAGTAGAACTGGGTTTGGGTCCAGACCGTGAACGAGTCGATGTTGGGTACGCAATGTCTTCTCTGTTGTCATTAAGTCACTGCTCAGTCATGGAGACCCCATGTGTGCTAAACTCCATATGGGTTTCAATGACTGACTTTTCAGAAGCCGACTGGCATGCCTTTCATCTGAGGTATCTCTGCAGAGACTCACACCTCTAACCGTTTGGTGAGCAGCTGAGCACACTGACTGTGTGCATTTGTCAAGGACGACTTCTCCCTTGGATAAAAACCAAGTAAAACTCACTGCCATTGAGTCGATTTTGACCCAGAGTTTGTCAATCCTTACAGGTGTAGACAGCCCCATCTTTCTCCCCTGGAGTGGCTACTGGGTTTGAACCAATGACTAACAAGAGTCCAACATCGAACCAACAGAAGCACGCTCAGACTTCCACTCACCCTTAGATAAAAAAAAAGAAATAAAACCAACAACTTTCCTCTAGTTCTTAAATGCTTCCTCCCACCATCATGATCCCAACTCTACCTTACAAATCCAGTTAGACCACGGGATGTACATTGGAGCCAGAAACGGGTAATCCAGGACAGATGATCCCTTCAGGACCAGGGGTGAGAGTGGTGATGCCAGGAGGGTGGAGGGAAGGTGAAGTAGAAAGGGGCAACCACTTGCAGGGATCTACACCTAACCTCTCTGGAGTAAGGACAACGGGGAAGTGGGTGAAGGGACACAAAGGGCAGTGTATGATGACAAAATAATGACAATTTGTAAATTATTAAAGGTTCATGGGGGAGGGGAAGGGAGGGGAAATATGGGGAGCCGGTACCGGGGGCCTAGGTAGAAGGAGGATGTTTCGAGAATGATGGGGGCAACAAATGTGGTCTGCATACAATTGACATATGTATTGATCGTGATAGGAGTTGTATGAGCTCCCCAATAAAATGATTTATTAAAAAAACTGTACTGGCCCAAGTTCTTAAACCATAATTCAATAAAATTTAATATGAACAACAACAACTCCCAGAAACCTTGTGGGCCTCCAAAAAGGCTGGTACTCTTTACAGGAGTTGGGGGGAGTAAGCCCTGTCTTTCTCCCAAGGAGCAGCTGGTGGTTTTGAACCATTGACTTTGTGGATAGCAGCCCATCTCGTAACCCACTGCACTACCAGGCCTCCAAGGAGAAAGACGATAAAATCAATGAGCAAACGAATACCTCACAGCTGAGCCCCTATAGCGTAGTGGTGGAGTGGGGGACTGCAGCCAACTGGCTTGGCGGTTCAAATCCAGCAGCCGTGCAAGGCTGGGCCTCCCACTCCTACCAGAGGGCAATGATGCCTAATAATAAATAATACTTTTTTAAAAAAAGAATACCTCACACCAGATTGCTCCACTTGTCCAGGCCACTGCCACGGAGTTGATCCCAACTCATCGTGACCCCCCTATGTAGAGTAGAACTGTCCACTCGAGTCCTCAAGCCTGTAAATCTCCTATAGAAGCAGACAGCCTCATCTTTGTCCTGTGGAGCTCCTCGGGGATTCGAACAGCTGATCTTGCAGTGAGCGCGTCACCACTGCCCCGTCAAGACTGCTGACCCCTGTCCACAGAGGGCAATCCAAGGAGACTCCTTGGGCCTAGAAACTGATGTTGGACAGAAGTCACCCTGATGGCCACATGCTTCACGCCAGGTATCATGCTGGCTGCTGCCTAGCCTGCGGCCCTGCTGATGAATGTTTGATAAGTGAGATGGAGCCAGGGGCACCTGGGATCCAAGAAATGGATTCCGTCTTGTGCCAGGGGATTTGTGCCAACTCCTAAAAGCGGGAGTTTTTCTCAAAGGCCCTGGGGACCCTGAGTCCAAGCTGCCCGGGCAACCTCCCTGATAAGTGGGGCGCCCACGGCACAGGGTCAGCAGCAGTGAGTGACCACATGACAGGATATGTCCGTTGAGGTCTTCTCTCATCGATTTACTCATCTGTGAAATGGCAGCCTAAACCATCTGCCTTGTGGTGATGGAGACAAAGGAAAAGCACCATGCATGCGAGGCTGAAGACTGCGCAACAAACTGCCCCCAAACAGTGGCTGAAATGTTGTTCTTGGACTCCATCCAGTCCGTCTTCTACACACAATAGCTCTCAACTCAGAGTCCATGTTCAACGTCGGCTCTGTAGGGCAGAGACAGACTGCCTCCTCCCAAGGCCGTCTGGGCTGCCGTCCTCACAAAGGGGGCTTGGGATTCAAAGCCAAAGCTCTCTGACCCCACAGCTTGCTTTCTGAGCCAGCAGGGACCTGCTGGAACTGGCCTGTATGGGCTCCCCAGAGTCAGCTACTAGACGTCATCAAGGGTTTCTTGATCAACCCAGGCAACCAAGGATTTCTTGGTCATTTCGTGGTCAACCCAGCCACTGTTAAAAATTGAATTACATAAACGTACATAAATAAACCAAACCTACTGCCATCGGGACCCTACAAAAGAGAACTGCCCCTGTGGGTTTCTGAGGCTGTCAATCTTCACGGGAGGAAACAGTCTCTCCTCTTTCTCCCTCAGGTTGGCTGCTGAACTTCTAACTCTGGTTAGCAGGACAGTGTTTAACCGACTACACCGCCATGGCTGCGGAGCAGTTAAAAAGGACTATGAAGAGCAGAGTTGCTCAGTTTTATAACTAGTCTCTATGCCCCTTAGAGCTCTCGTGTCGGCACGGTAGGAATACTGTACAATAGAGATCGAAACCAAACCCTCTGCCACTGAGATAATCCTGACAGACAACCCCAGAGGACAGAGTCGACCTGCCCCTGTGGGCTTCGGAGGCTTCAAATCTTTACGTGAGCAGACAGCCTCTCCTTCTCCCTTGGAGCAGCTGGTGGATTTGAACCACGAATCTTAAGGTTAGCAGTTACACCTCCTGGGCTCCTCAGTCGTGAGTCCACTAACTCCTATGTATCTCATTCCAGCTCTGTCTTTTCCTCGCTCGGTGTTCAGAGGCAGCTGACTGGCAGCTTGAATTTGGCCGTGATGTGTACGCGTACATGGGGTCTTTACACTACAGAAATTGGCCAATGCTACATAGCAGGGCTTTCTCTCCACAAATCCAGGGGATAAACATTTACCAAAATGATCGATGTGTTATTTCTTTTCCAAAGGAACTACTATGGAGGCTTCTTGCTAAAGACCCTATTCTTCATGAGATCCCAAAATAGGACCTCCCTGTGATGTGTATCAACCCAGACTTCCTTCCTGCAGTTCTGATTTCCTGGTGGGGAAACAAAAGGTACATGCCTAAAGAAAACATCTGAGGCAGAGAGAGAAAGTGGGAGTGACAAAGGGGCCCTGGGACAGGAAAGGAGGAGACAAGCTTATCTGAGACACACATACCTCTCCGCCATACATACAGTGAGGCCCACACACAGACCCTGATCCTTCAGGCTCCCACCAGAGCACACAAGCAACACCTCACACAACCTTTCAAAAGCCTCACCTGTTGCAAGGCAGTAGAAAAGACCTGACGATCTATTCCCGTGGAGACCCCAAACCCAACCCACAGCCATCAAGTTGTGTCCAACTCACAGCCAAGTTACTTTACACAGGGTTCCCGAGACCGCCAGCCTTCGTGGGGACACACCGCCTCATCTTAGCGGTGGATGGTGAGTTTGAACTGCCAGCCTCATAGTTAGTTAGCGGCTTCGGGACCAGCCCATAGCATCACCAGGCTTCAAGTGGTGCAGACTGTCAAAGTGATGGGCTATTAAACACAAGGTTGGGGGTTCAAGTCCAACCAGAGGTGCCTCAGTAGAAAGTCCTGGCAGTCTTTTTGAAAAAGAGCAACCACACCGTCATGGACAAGCCGATGGAGCATAGTTGTGACACTAACACTCAATGGGGTATGGATTTGAGAGCACGTGGTTCTAAAAAACATAATATATCTCTATACATTTAAAAAAACATGAAGAGCCAGTTGGTTGGTTATTTTACCTAGGAGAAGGAAGTGTGGGGTGGCAGGGAAAGACGAGAAAAAAATGCCCTGGAATGCCGAAGTATTGTCTATGTGTGTTAGAAACAATGGGGCCTCTTGTTTGCTCCATTCAGCTTACTTTCCTCACATGAAAGGAGCGTATCCCATTACTTTATTCACAGGCAGGGCAGAGGGGTGGGGAGTTATTTCGTGAGAGCAGACCCCCCCTAGGGGCACCAGGCCCTTTGTGGCTAGCTTGTGTCCCGCCCTGCGTGCGTGTCACTCCAGGTCTCACTCAGAGGGACCTTCTTTGGGCCCAGCGTTCTGCCCCAGGTAAATTCATCAAGGAACCATTGTCCTCAAGGTGACGTCATGCTCTTGCCTGCATGGTGAACAGGAGACTTGAAGTGGGACTGGGACACTCCAAAAGAATGCAGCCGCCTTGCCCATCAACAAAAGACTGAGGTACCTGCACCCCAGCCTCTGGGGCTGGGCTGAAGTCCGAGGCAGAAGGGAGAAAAGAGCCTGCCTGAGGACACAGCCCCAGGCAGGGGTTCCCAAAGCAGAGGCAAGGCAGCGTGAGATTCCAGCAGCTGGACTCTGAGACAGCTGGACTACCACTCCCTGAAGTCTGCGTCTCCAAGGAAATGTGTATCAAGCTGTGCCTGGCATACAGCAGGGGCTCAAGAAGGCCTCTGCTCTCCCTTCCCAACACCCTATTCTTCAGTCAGTGGCCAAAGGGTGATTTTCAAAACACAAGGCTGAGGGTGCGCTCAAAAAAAACACACTCTGATACCAAAGGCAGTTCTCAGCGCCTGCCCCAAAACCTCACACCTGAACACTGTCTGGTGGTGCTGTGGGCTCACTATTGGGTTGGGTCTGGTAGTTCGAACCCACCAGCCACTTGGAAGAAAATGAGATTCTTCCTATCACATCAACAGTCTGGGGACCCCAGGGGACAGTCCTCCTGTCTTGCAGTGTCACTATGAGTTTGAATAGACACAACACAGTGACTTTTAACAACCTGGATCATGCTCACCTCTCTGGATGTATCTCCTCTCTCCTCCACTCCCTCACTCCGCTAAGAGCCACCTGGTTTCCTGAGTGTTCCTCAAACATAGCAGACACGGTCCTACCTCAGGGCCTTTGCACTTGCGATTCTCTCTGCCACAAGGTTCTCTCTCCACTCCCAAACCGTCTGAAGGCTCACTCACCCCTCCCTCTGCTAAAATGCCACCTCCGGGGAGACCTCCCTAATCCCATTCCCTGAAGTCTGCTCCCTATCCCCACCCCCATCCTCAGATCCTGGCACAAGCTTTTCTCCAGAACTGGAGACTATCGAGTTCCTTCTTAAGTTAACTTACCTGCTTATCGCGCCTCCCCAGTCCTGTCTCATCTCCATCAGGCACAGAGAAGGCCCTCCATAAAAAAATCTTAGTGAAAGAAGGGCATGCCTTTGATTACGGAGGTACCTGAATTTCCATACCGCCCCACAGGGTAAAAAGGGCCCTGGGTGGCTATGGGGCTGGACTCCCAGTACAGACTCTGAGGAGGTATAAGTCAGGGCCAAGTGATTTATGCTAAACCCTGGAACTTAAGAACATTCCCTTTTTTTGGCAAAAGGGTCTTTGCAGAGTCAGTTCTGTTCAGACGCCCTGGCAGTGTGATGTCGGGTGCACAGCTGCTAACCAAAGTGTTGGTGGTTCAAATCCACCAGTTACTTCAGAGCTGGTGATCCACTTCCATTGACGTTCCACTCTTGTCCCGTGGGGCTGGGGCCAATCAAGTGCTCACCTGTAAGTAGCACAGGTTCAGGAGATAAGGGCACACTGAAATGGAGTGGTCCCTACCCTGACACCAAGGGCGCTTAAAAAAGATGGGAAGGGAGGACAGCCACGGAGCCTGGAGGGATGCAGCCATAATCCACAGGCACCTGGAGCCCCCAAAGAGGCCAGGACATTCGCACTGCCGATAGCTTGAACCAAGAGAGCTCACCAATCTCCCTAGAAAGGGTCCTGGGGGTGCAGACGATTGATTGCTGGGCTGCTCACTGCAGAGGCAGCTGTTCAAAACCACTCACTGCTCCACAGGAGAAAGCTGAGGCTGTGTGCCTCCCTTAGGACTGACCATATTGGAGCCCCCCCCAAAGAAAACAACAGAAACAATGACAACAAACACAAAAAACTCCAACTCATCCTGTTGGTGCCAACCTAGAGTAATCCTATAGGACCCGGTGGAGCTGCCGTGTGGGTTTCAGAGACTGGACCCCTGTACAAGTGAGCGGGCAAAGCCCAGTCTTGCAGCACAACATAGGACCTCTCTGCCACCAGGGCTCCCTCAGAAACCCTGACGGGGAAGCTGTACTCTGTCCCAGGGGGCCGCGATGAGTCAGCAGGAGTGACTGGATGGCAGTGAGGGTGGTTAGTGGCTTTGACCAGCATGAGACTGCTAACCCCAAGGTCAAGAGTTTGAAATCATCACCTCCTCCTAGGGAGAAAGACAGGGCGTTGTACGCCCATAAAGAGTCACAGTCTCAGACACCTACAGGGACCGTTCGATCCTGTCCTGTCATTTTGCTACGAGTCGGAATGGACTTGATGGCAGTGAGTTTGGTTTGTTCTTGGACTGGTGGACTGCGCTAACTTGTTTTGACAAAGCACTAAGGCCCAGAAAGAACCCAGAATGGATAGGGATGGTGAGGCATTCCAAAAGATGCCGCCAATATCCCTTTCCTTTCACATTCTCCCATCAGGGTGGGGGTGACATGTATGTGGGAGGGGGGAGCCACGGAGCCTTGCTATTTTAAGCATCTGCTTTGATCCACAATTGACATGGAACCAAAGACTCTGGCTCTTCTTTTAGCTGAGGATTGAAACCGTGGCCCAGTCACCGTGCACCAACCCCGAAGCCCTGGTGTGTCTGGTGGTGGGGTCCCACAGTAAGCCCAGTCCCACCACTTGCCTGTCCTTTCCCCCACTCAGGTAGGACCTGTCTCTTCTGGATCCCATAAGGCCAGTATCACGGACTGTCAAAAGAACCAAAAGAGCTCAGGTCTATCTAGATAAGATAGGCTGGATGAACAGTCTGGAGGAGAAAACAATAGGACCGGTGGTTCTGGGGAAACAAGGGAAAGGGGGATGTAGGAGAAAGGAGGGGTGTTGACCAATCCAGGGACAAGGGAACAAATGATTCAAAATTGATGGTGAGGAGGGTGTGAGAGGCCTGGGAGGGATTGATGAAGGACAATGTAACCGAGAGGAATTTACTGACCCCCGAATGAAGACTGAGCATGATAGTGGGACAAGAGGAAAGTAAAAGGAAATAGAGGTAAGATATAGGAGGAAAAGGGCATTTATAGAAGTCTAAATACAGGTATGTACATAGGTAAATATATTTTTATATGATGATGGAAAAATAGATCTATGTGCATATACTTTTGGGGTTAGTTTTAAGGTAGAAGATGGACGTTGGGTATCCACTCAAGTACTCCTTTAAGTGCAAGAACACTTTGTTCTATTAAACTAGCATTCCATGATGCTCACCTTCCCAACATGATCGCTGAAGCACACCAGCCTGTGTGACCATCAGGGGTCAAAGGAATCAGTTATCAGGCATCAAAGAACAAAACATCATGTCATTGTGTGCCTACTTTCCCAATATGATTGCTGAACACAAATGTGTACATAAACAAAAGTGGTAAAGAAAGCTGATGGTGCCCGGCTATCAAAAGATACAGCATCTGGGGTCTTAAAGGCCTGAAGGTAAACAAGTGACCATCTAGCTCAAAAAGGAGAAAAGCCCACGTGGAAGGACACCAACCTGTGTTACTACGAGGTGTCGAAGTGATCAGGGATCAGACATCAAAGAACTAAAAAGTATATCATTGTAAATGGGGGGCGGTACAGTTTGGGGATCCAAAGCCCATCTGTAGATAATGGGACATCCCATTACAGAAGGATCATGGGAAGGGGTACAGGGTAGCAATGATAAAACAACTTTCCCCTAGTTCTTCAGTGCTTCCTCTCTGTCACTATCATGACCCTAATTCTATCTTACAAATCCAGCTACACCAGAGGATGTACACTGGTACAGATAGGAACCAGAAACATAGGGAATCTAGGACAGATGATTCCTCTAGTGGTGAGAGTGGCGATACCGAGAGGGAAGGTGGGATAGAAAGGGGAAACTACATATTGCCTTCTCCCTGGAGTATGAACAATAGGGAAGTGGGTGAAGGGAGACATCGGACAGTGTAAGACATGAACAAATAATAATAATTTATAAATTATCAAGGGCTCATGAGGGAGTGCAGAGAGAGGGGAAGAAATGAGGAGCTGATGCCAAGGGCTTAAGTAAAAAGCAAATGTTTTGAGAATGACAACAAATGTACAAATGTGCTTGACAGACAACAGATAGACGTATGGATAGCGATAACAGTTGCTTGCGCCCCCAATAAAATGATTAAAAAATAAATAAAAAGAACCAACAGAGCTGTCATGGAAGAAGTATGGCCAGAATGTTCCTTAGAGGCAAGGATGGTGAGACTTCCTCTCATGTACTTTGGACGTGTTGTCAAGAGACAGCAGTCTCTGAAGAAGGACGTCATGCTTTGTAAAGGGGAGGGGCTGTGAAAAAGAGAAGGGCCCTGGGAGAGATGGGTTGACACCATGCCTGCAACCGTGGGCTCAAACATAACCATGAAGAAGACGGCGCAGGACCAGGAAATGTTTCATTCTGTTGTCCTGAAAAGACTCAGAACCAGCTCAACAGACATCTAACAGAGCTCCTTAACAGGAGGTGCTCAGTCTATATCTGGGCCCTCTCCTCTTCTCCACACTACCCCCGGAGTCATGGGGAGAACGCTCTGGCAACAACCCCATCCCCCTAACCAGTGGCCATGGAGCTCTGTTCTGTGGTGACTCTGGGTGTGGTTTTCGCAAAGAGATCTCCAGGCCTTTCTTCCAGGGTATATCTGAGTGGACTCAACTTGACAATGTACCCAGGGGCTCTGGAGTCTCCCAAACCAAAGCATGTATGGCGAAGCTCTCCATGGGGAGGGGGGGGAGGGCTGATTTTTCTCCCCAGGGGATACTTGGCAATGCCTAGAAGATACTTATGACCATCAAAACTTGGGGGAGACGGGGGTGTTGCTGGCACCAAGTGGACAGAGGTCAAGGGTGCTACTGATGACATAAAGACCCAGTGTTAATAGCGCCAAGGTTAACATCCTGCTACCCTGCAACTGTGTGTTGTTAAAGAGTACACTGGTGTCAATTCTAACACAGAGTGATCTTATGCAGGGATTTCAGAGACTGGCAGTCTTTATAGGTGTGGACACAGCCTCATTTCACACCCATGGGGTGGGCTGGCATGTTTGAACCATCAGTCTTTTGGTTAGAAACCCAAAGTCTAACCTGCAGTGCCTCCATACATCCATTTTCTCACGTCTTAGTAAATAGACTTGACTATTTACATGTGGATATACCAATTATCTGGCCCTCTAGAAGGCATCAAGCTTGACCTGTTCTACATGCCCAGCACTTGCTGGCCAACCCACTTCCCTGGAGTCCATTCTGACACGACAGGACAGAGCAGAACTGCTCCATGGGGTGCCAAGGCTGCCTATCTCTTTGGAAGAAGCCAAATCATCTTTCTCCCTTGGAGTGGTGTGGTGGGTTCAAATCAAGTGCTTTACCCCCTACACCTGGGTTCCGGGGACTCCATCAACCGCAATGGAATGAAAAGATGAATCAACATGCAAATTAGAGACCATGGGGTCTGGTATGCAGGCACATAAACCAAATTCCAGGTCACAGGAATCCCAAATGCCAAGGATCACTGCCTTGTGCTGTTTTGCAAGGCTGGGGCCTGTGTGTCAGCAGACTGCCAGACCTTTCTTCAGCACGCCTCGGAGCTTTCATTTCCCCCACAAACCATCGGCACTACTCAGGGGCTAGCACTCCACAAATGGTCAGCCAGACTCTCACCCCCTTTCCGAAGGCATCCACCTGGCCAGCCAGGCAGGTGGACCTCGCATTCGCTAAAGCAGGAACCCACACAAAGAACCACCACCACCCTCATGTATCCCAGCTGGACAGGTTCTCAGTAACTAATTTCATGGGCTCTCCCACCCCCAGCCAGCTGCCGCCCAGCAAGCCTGAGTGGAATGCCCATTGTACAGATGCAGACGGGGAGGCTGAGAGAGGCAACTTGCCCGTGACCACTCAGCTACCTCCAAGGCTGCCCAACTACATCCAAGAAACCCACTGCCACGTGTGCCCCAGTGATTCTGCCATGGGGCCCAGTGATGGGCTGTTCTGCTCAGTCTCTCACTGGCATCCACTTAATTGGCTTGGCTCAGCTTGGAGCCTGGGGCTCCTGTCTCTGGCGGGGTGGGCCTGAGACGGGCTGCCACAAGAATGTGTCTTTCTTCCTGCCTTTGTGGGTCAGACACAATGCATTTGTGCTGCCCCCCTCCTCCCCCGCTCCGCTCCCCCACTCCGCCTTCTTCAATGGCAGCAGAGGCGGGCAGGCTATTAGCAAATGATTTCCAGGCTGGCTTTGGAAGACATCTCAGGGCATGTCTTTGAGGGCTCCATGGCTGCTCTAGATTCTTCTACGAGCTTCTGAGTAAACAAAGCCTGAGGTGGGGATCAAGACCAAACTGGTCCTTGAGATAAAACACAAAGCAGTACCAGAATTGTGTGAGTGCGCGCGCTCTGGTAGCACGCATTGCCACCAGAGATTCTGCAACTGTCATTACTGTGACTTTTTCAAAATTCCTCCCAGAAAACAAATATTTAAGTGACTCACTGCCATCAAGTTGATTCTACCTCATAACAACCCGAGAGGACAGAGAGAACTGCCCCTGTGGGTTTCCAAGACTGTAGCCCTTTACGGAAACAGCCTCATTTTGCTCCCTTGGAGCAGCTGGAAGGTTTGAACTACCGACTTTGTGATTAGCAGCCCAATGTGTAACCAGGGCTCCACAGTGACTATATAAGGTTTCCAAGACTTTCACACTGTGGGGGAGCAGTCAGCCTCACCGTTTTTTCACCCTGAGGAGCAACTGGTAGGCTTGAACTGCAGAACTCAGGGTTAGTGGCCCAACACCTAACCCACTGTGCCACTAGGGTCTTGGTCTGAGTGAAAAAGAATTGGAAGCCTGATGTGTGTGACACATGATGGACACTGTGCTAGGCACTGAGAGGCCTCTGGGGACAGGAGAGACCTCATCCTGCTCAACCTGTCTTCATCCCTCCCATCCATTCCATCATTCATCCGACAAACAGGAAACTGTGTCACACCCGGCCACAGAGGTCAGCAGTCTCACACCAATGCTCAGAGTCACACCGTTCCCAGGGACCCTGAATAAACCCTTTGCTCCTCTGCCATTAAGACAGAGATAGTGGAAGAAACAGAGGTAACAGGCAGCAAAGAGAGACACAGGGGGGCAGAGATGGGGACTGAAGGAGACAGACAGAGATGCAGAGAGCGACTGAATGGGAAAACTGAATGAGAGGCTCTCGCTCCCTGGGCCATGTCATACCTGCCAGGGATGGGGCTGAGGGCTCTGTCTCAAAGATCCCACCCAGGAGCAGAGGCAGGGTGAGAAGGAGGCCGCTTATTAACTAGCCACGTGTAATGCGCAAGTTATGTTTCTGACCTCAACTGCTGTGTGTGCCAGAATGAGTATGCCGCCTCTCTGGGCCGCTCTGAGCCGTCACTCTGTGTCTAGAGCAAGTATGAGTGTCCAGCGACCCAAGACACGCAGAGGGCTGACTCGGGAGCCTGCATGGGCGAGGACACACACACTCCCAAAATACTGGGTGTCCCCTCCATGGCCAAGGCGCTCCCTGTGCTCTTCAGCCCTCTTGGGACAGCCTGAAGAGAGTCAACACAGACAAGAATAGAACACCCTGTGCAAACGTGCCTCCCCACCCCCAAGTCCACCCCAGATCAGGGCGTGCACCCCTGCAGTTAATGAAAGACCTGGAAAGAGGCAGGCGTGAGGTTGGAGGTGGGTGTTCTGGCTCTGGTTCCACCACTGTGCTCCCCCAGGCAAGTGACTCTCTCTGGGCCAGCTATTCAAACCCTCACTCACATCCCTCAGATTGATCCTGTCCCATCCCCAAGGGCCTGGTTCTGAATCATGAGCTGCTAGCCCACCCTGGCCCCTTGAATTCTAAAGTACCTGCCCAGGTGAGACTCAGTGGGACCCCAGGGCTTGCCTGAGGCCTCCCACTCACACTAAGACCAGCCTGAGGGTCACCAGGTGGCAGATAAACAGAGCTACAGCCCCTTGGGTCCCAGATGGCACTTTCCTTGGGAAATCTGACAAGCACTTGCTTTTTGCCCAGCCCCCAAACTCGGTAGCAGGCTCATACATGATACCCCGGCCGCCTGGGAGAAGATGAAACAGGTGGTTGATAATCACCCCTAAAAATAGGGAAGGGCTGCAGAGGGTCAGGGGCTGCAGGGCTGCACACCACCACCCATCAACTGGCAACTGAGCAGACCCTGGGGCAATGGAAACACCCTGCAGAGTTCTCCCAACTTCAGGAGAAGGGACAGAACAGTCTTTAGGGGACTGACTCCCTGAAGCTACTGGACTTTGATGAGTAAATTAAATCCCGGAACGAGGTCAAAGGTCTGCGGTCCCTTCCCTCCCTAGGAAGCGCCACTTGCAGGCAGTGGGGTGGGAACTCTGTGGAAACATCTCCAAAACATAAGCTTACGATCTCGGGCGCCTCCGAATCGGCCTGCCTCTTCCTCAGGGAAGAAAACCTTTGCTGGCTGCGGGCAGAAAACCGGCGGAAGGACTCTCGGCTGCGGGAAGCCAGGTGTCGGAAGGAGGAGGTGCGCTTGAAGGGGGTCCGGCTGGCCGACTCTCCACTTGCCCGGTTGTGGGTCACGGTCGTTGTCACTAAGTTGAGGGCCTCCTGAAAGGACCTCCTCACAGTCCCCATCCACTGAGTCACGTGGGTCTGGGCTCCGGTCAGCTTGTCCTCTAGGTAATCCATGGAGGAAGAGGCGAGAGCGTGGACAACGCCCGCAGCCTCGCCCTCCTCTGGGGACACACGCAAGTATTGGGCGCGCCTGCGGGGTGGGGAGCCCCTGCCGCTCTTCAGCCGCAGGGAGAACCTGGTGGCACCCTCGGCAACAGGAGGGTCAGTCCGGGAGCCCCCCGGGGCTGGAAGGTCCACGCGCTGGGCTGGCACGCTGCCAGGTGCAAGCCTTCCCCTGAGTAGTGGGATCCGATGGCCACGGTCCCTCCAGGAGGTGACAGTCCCTGAGCAGCAGGGAAGGGACGGGCAGCGGCCCTGGGCCCCGCGGAGCCCACTTTCTTGCAGGCCAGGTGGCCCTCGGACGCGCCCACTGGCAGTCCTCTACCCATCGGACCCACGCGGGCCGCCCCTCCTCCTGCGTCTACAGACACCAAACCTGTTGGCTGCCGGCAGCTAGCTCATTTCCGGGAGAGGCCGGCGGCGGCGGGGCCCACAGGTCCGCTGGCAGGGCAGCCGGATGATGATGACATCGGACCTCTCCCCTCCTGCAGAGCTGGGCTTGGTGCAGCGAGGGGCTTCTGCTCAGCCCAGAAATGGGGCGAGGGGGGCCGCGGACCCCATTCTTCCTCTTCTTTCTTCCTCACGTCCCAACTGGCTCACGGCTCACCGGCCCTCCCTCCGGGCCGACGCGGGCTTCCTGTGACCCGCAGTCGCCCGGCCGGCCGGTGGCCTGGCTGCAGGTGAGAGAGGGCGCAGGGCTGCACGTGCGCGCGCGCGTGCGGCTGTGCGTGGGGGCGGGGGGCGGACCAGCTGATGGTCCGGCAGAAGGTTCCGACGTGCCGCGGGCTTCTCCTGGCTGGTGGGCTGCAGGCGGTGGCTGGGGGCGCCGGTGGCTGTCAGTCTGTCTCCCTCCGGCGGACAGACTGTTCCTCCGTCCTCTTAAATTCCGTCTCCGCCTCCCTCTCTCCCTGCTCCTTTCCCTCCCTCCCAGGAAGGCAGCAATACCCAGCCAGGTGAAACAGCCCCCCCTGGAGGCTCCCCAGGGAAGAATTGGGGGGGGGGGGGCAGGCAGAGGGAGGGAGGAAGGGAGAGAGAGAGAGAGAGAGAAATTGGTTGCCGTGGCAACCCCGGGGCTCAGCATCGGCCCCATCCTGGGCAGGTAGGCTTGGCCTGGGAAGCCCTGAAAAAGGACCCTGGTGGAAGCTGGTTCACATGAGCTTACTGGATTTTTTTTTAAACCCTTATGGAGCCAGAGTAGAAAGGAAGAAAGCAAGCCCTGCATGACACCAGACCCTGAAGATTGGAGGGGTGTATGTGGGAGTTTCTGTGGGGGCGGCTGCAACAGGGGGGTGTGGGAGGTCACTTGAATTTGTGCCCCCCAACCCCAAATGTTCTCTTTCCAAGAGGGACCAATAATTGTCATTATTGATGGGGGAGTTCACTTGCTCTTCCATCGACCCCATGTGACCCCTCCCCTCCTAGGGGTTTCCTAGCTGCAATCTTTACTGGGACAGGCTGCCAGGCCTTGCTTCCACGGAGCTACTGGGTGGGCTCAAACTGCTGGCCTCTCAGCTAGTCGCCCAGCAGCTCCCCCTGGACCCCACCTGGGCTCCATACTTTACTGATGAAGAAATGCAGACTCACTTGGAGAGGTGGACTCATTAGACAGGATCACAAAGCAAAGATGGACCCTCCCTGTCACCCCCACCATTCTCCTGGGGTTTAACTCTGCGCCTGGCACAGAAGCTGAAGCTCCACAAATATTTACTGTTGGAAACGTGGCATCCAGGACATAGGTGAGCCTGGTCAAGTCCCAGCCTCTGTCAATTCACCCCTGCCACATCCAGGTTCTGAATAAATATTTGTTGTCCAGATACACTCGTTGAGGGGTCACTCTGGGAAGGTCTGTGCTAAGGGCTCCCTGACAGCGCAGCAGGCACAGATTGCTCCTTTCCTGGGACTCTCGGAGCTAGTGATGACTCATTCATTCCCTCACTCCTTGGCTCCAGTCACGGCTATTCGGAGGTGGCCTGGAGCAGAGCTTAAAAGCAAGATGCTCACAGCCCAGGAAGAGACCTACCAAAACCCATTGCCAATGAGACAAGGCAGACTCACAGTAGAGGGTCCACGCTCTCTGTAGAGGGTTTCCAAGACAGTCGACCTTTACGGGGTCAGAGAACCTCAGCTTTATTCTGTGGTGCAGCTGGTAGGTTCAAACTGTGACGGTGCGACCCCAGGAGTGATCACCATGGCTCCAGAAGGAAACAGAAGGGTGGTTACGATCTAGTGTTCACAGCCGTGGTAGTTTCTCGGTTTCATTCCCACCTCCCAGGAGGAGATGCAGGAGTTCCATTCCCAGCCAAGGCAGCTCGGGCCCAGCCACCCCGTCGGTGGTGATGGATGCTGCAGGGGCCCCAGTGATGTCATGGGTAATGCACGGGGCTGCTAACCAGAAGGTCAGCAATTTGAAACCACCAGCTGCTCTTGGGAACCTTCAGAGACAGTTCTCCCCTGACCTAAAAGGTCACTGTGAGTCAGAATCAACTTCAATGACAGTGAGAGTTTTATGATGCTGGGGGAAAGCTCAGGTGATTTGCTCTGGTAAAAATGACCACCATGGAAACCGCAGGGGACCATTCCACTCTGTCCTACAGAGTCCCCGTGGATGGCAAACACACCCCACCCACCCCCAGCATAATGTTGAACTGCTTTCTGTGGCGCTTCCACGTGAAGGCAGGCTAGGAGGAAAGGTCTGAAGACCAGGCAGCGAGGACTGTGTGGATCACAACACGCTGACCTGCAACTGGTTGTGCAAACCAAGGTGCTGGACCGGACCGTGTGTGATTCCATGTTGGCTAAGATTGCCAGGACTCGGCTCAGTGCCAGGCGACTGTGACGATAATGGTGACGGAGAACGGCAGGGAGGGCCCGGGGTTGTTCTAGGCATTCACAGTCACATGACCCCATTTGTCCAAGAAGGAGACTGAGGCCCAAAGAGATGCAAGCACCTGCTGAAGTCATCCAGTCACACACCAGTCTTAGTCTCGGCAGACTCAAACGCACCGCCACCAAGTCGATCCAACTCAGGGCAAACACCACTGTCCAACAGCCCGGCTCACAGGAGAAATAAAAAGTCCAGCGAAAGCAGTAACTGAAACATGTTTAAAATGGGCCTGACCATCTGTGGGGAGACCGCCATGTCCAGTTGCAATAAAGGGAATTGGTCTCTTGTAGGAGGGAAACAAGTTCCAAGAAATGGCCTGCCAGTGAATGGCAGTGTAGCCCTGAAATAGGCTCTCCAACAGCAAATGCATTGCCATTGAGTTGATGCTCTTTTTTCAAAAAATCATTTTATTGGGGGCTCACACAACTCCCCCCATGAACAATACACGCATTGATTGTATGCGGTCCACATTTGCACATGCATTGCCATCACTCTCGAAACCTTCTCCACCCTGGCCCCCGGCATCAGCTCCCCATATTTCCCCTCCCTCCCCACTCCCCCTACCCCACGAACCCCTAATAATGTACAAATCACCACTATTTTGTCATATCGTACACTGTCCAACATGTCCCTTCATCCACTTCCCCATTGTCCAAACCCCGGAAAGGAAGTTAGATGCAGAGTCCTGCAATTGGTTCCCAGCTGCTGGCTCTCAATGACCCTTTAGGACAGGGTAAAACTGCCTCTGGGGTTTCCAAGACTGTAACTCTAGGTAACCATGATGTTTACCACAGTCACATACATCTAAAAACCAAAGACACCCACCCACTGCTGTCAGGTCAATTCTGAACCGCAGCAACCCAATTAGTAAACAGAATCTAATGTTCGAACAAGCAGGGGCTTATAGGGAGGCCAGGCTAA
The DNA here is from genome assembly GCA_004026705.1 of Nesogale talazaci. Lineage (NCBI taxonomy): Eukaryota > Metazoa > Chordata > Mammalia > Afrosoricida > Tenrecidae > Nesogale > Nesogale talazaci. Next base: position 22,118 of record PVJH01002225.1, on the reverse strand, counting down.
GTCACATGGGAGCTGGAGTCCAAAGGAAAATCCAGCAATTGAAACATACACACACACACACATACACACACACACCATTGTCAAGGAGCCTATTCTAATGGATAGAAATCCCAAAGAGCAGAGTAGACCTGCCCTGCGATTGGTTCCTAAGGCCATCACCTTGAGGGAAACCAACAGCCCTGTCCCTCTCCCACAGAACAGCTGGATGCTCCTAACTGCCCACCTTTCACATTGCCATCAAGCGTTTCATTCCAGCCCCAGTAGGCCTCCTCTCCACAATTATGAATGCCTGTGTGCATTCACTGTCATTTCTAAAAAATAGCATTGATCTACATGTTGGAACTTCTAACTTACCCAGAGGCCCCACATAAAAGAAAGGCCTGGTCAACTGTGTCCATAGAAGGGACGGTCAAGAAAGCCCCACGGGGCTGTTCTGTCCTGTAAGGTACAGGGTTGTATGAGTTCTGGGTTGAGCAACAGTTGTTAACAACCACAACAATAAAAACTGACCTGGCCCTAAAGGCTTGAAGGTAAACAAGCGGTCATCTAGCAGGGAAGCAACAAAGCCCACGTGGAAGAAGCCCACCAGCCTGTGTGATCATGAGGTGTCGACACGAACAGGTATCAGAAGTTCAAAAACAAGCAATCAAATGTATGTGAAGGAACTTAGACAAAGTGGAGACCCCAAACCCATCTATAAGACACTTGGACAGTCTCTCACAGAAGCACTGATCAAACATAACTATCCTCTAGTTCTTGAACATTTCCTCCCCTTACTATATGGTCTTAGTTTTACCTCATTAGTCTTGTTAGACCTGCATATATGTTCATCAGTATAATTAAGATCATTCAGTGTATGAAATCCAACATAGATAAACCCTTCAAAAACAGTAATGGGAGCAATGATTCCCTGAGGGTTTGGGTAGAGAGGGGCAGGGAAGGGGGGAAAGGAGACATTGATTCAGTAATGACTGAATAACCCCACTTAAGAAGAATGAATAACAGAACTGTAGGCAAACAAGTACATGGATACACTGGATGGTGTAAGGTCTTGGGGGGGGGGGTGGCTGGGGAAGGGGAGAAGGGATGGGAATCAAAGGATTCAAGAAGAAAAAAAATGTTTGAAACTGATGGTGGCAGCAATTGTACAATTATGCTTGATCTAATTGAATGATGGATTGTGATAATATCTGTAAGAACTTCCAATACAATTACTTAAAAAATAAAAACAAGAAACACTGACCTTGTTAGACCCAGGCTCCCTCCTCGTCCTCCTCCTCCTCCTCATCATCATCATCATCATCACCACCATAAAAAACAAAAACCACACGCACCGCCATTGAGTCCATTACGACTTAAGAAGATCCTACATAGGGTTGCCAAGCCATCAGATCTCTATCAGAGCAGAGTCTTCTCCCACAGACCCCCAGGTGGGTCTGAACCACTAACCTTGCAGCTATCAGTCCAACAATCGCCCAGCCTCCCACAAGGGTTCCAAAATGACTCTGTGGTCATTATATAGTTTTATGTCCACTTGAAGATATGTGAAAGCGCAGGGGTGGTATTCAACCTGTCAATCAAGTCAGCCAGATGGTGCCTCCTCTTGGGTGTGGCCTTCTCATAAGGAGGCTACAGGGAACCTCCCTTTTTCTTCCAGCCTTGGCTTTCCTACTTGCTGATCTGGATTGTTGCTGGAGCCCTGCCATGATTTCCACCAACCTCAATCCGCACAGCTCTGCACTCACCGACCTGTGAGCTTCCTGCCTTCTGTGTCATTGCACGTGGCTGTGTGAGTCTGAAGAGGGACTGATGGACCAGGACGGAATTTATGGGCGCGACTCAGACTGGGCTGGGATGTTTGCTGGATTTATCATGACTTCTTGATACAAAGCTCTTTCTTACACATGTATGAGTGTGTTAGTCTGGGTAGACTAGAGAAACAGATACATAGGCTCGCATATGGATATAAGGAAAAGGTTTATATACAAAAGGAATGGGACATTAAGAAAGCATCCCAAACCAGTCCAGTACAAAGTCATAAGTCCGATATTAGCTCATATGTCCAATATCAGTCTATAATGTCTCCTTCCGACTTACGAAGTCATAGGCCAGTGGATGCAGAATCCTGGTGCTAGTAGGGGTCCCCTCATGGCTCCTCGTTTCCAGGGCTCAGGGTCTGTCACCAGCATCCAGTGGTGGTAGAAGCAACTCAGCACTGGCAGGGGTCTCCACGTGGCCTCTCCAGCTTCACAGGTCTGGTTCCATCAGAGCAAGGCCATGTGACTTCTCCTCCAGCTCCCCCAGCTCCTCAGACGCTGCCATCTTGTCTTGTTCATAGTTCATTGTCTCTGAGACTAACTCCCAACAACTGGAGAGATAGTTTCTCATCTTCATGAGGGAAATATCATGAGATTTCCCAGAAGTCTCAGGAGAAAGCCATGCCCACATGGAGGCCTCATTGGCTACTCAATGGCTATCTCCAGATTAACAGGCTAGACTCCACCCCTACATCTCAATCATGAAATTAATATAAGCACATGACTGCCACAAGAAGAGTCACTGGATTAGTTTCTCTCCTCAACCCAGCCTCCCACAGATTCCTTACCACCTCATCACTCATGCCATCCAATTGATTCTGAGTCACAGTGACCCTTCAGAACACAGTAGGAATATATTGATGAGTCCCCTGTGTAGTTTGTAAAACAAAATCTAATGATCCAACAAGCAGGGGCCTGTGCTGAGCCACATTGGACCTGGGATCAAGAGGAAAAAAATCGACAATGAAAACATACACATTGGCTGAGTCCCGGTGGCGTAGTGGTTGTGCGCGGGACTGCGGCCCACTGGGATGGAGGTTCGATTTCAGCTCCACGGAGCAAAAGCTGGGCCTCCTACTCCCACCACCTGAGGGCAGTGATGCCCCCCCCCAAAAAAAAAAAAGAAAAGAAAACATGCACACTACGGAATCTTTATGAGTAGATAGCCTTTTTTGAACTGCCATCTCTGTGGTTGGCAGCCCAATGTGTAAGCATGATGCCACAGGACTCCCTATCATCATCACAGGCAATACTGACTGAGCATATGTCTGTGTGTCAGGCGCTGTTCTCAGGACTACTCATACTGCAGCATCTGATTCTCCCAGCAATGAAACGCCATCCATGCCACTGTTGTCATGCCCATTTTACTATGAGAAAACTCAGGCAGCAAGGAGGTAAGTGACTTGCCACATGCAATTTCAGGCCTCTGTCCCCAAACAAAACACACCCTCGTCCTGATCAAGTCAGCCAGGATGAATGAAGACAGTAGAGAAAACAGAAAACTGCCCGGGGACCGCACAGCCCACTGGAGCAAAGAGGGATACACAAGCCATCGAGAGTCCAGTGTTGGCATACTCCCTCCCCTCAGGCCCAGCCGGGCCTGGAGATGTGACTATAAAAAGCCTGGTTCCCTGAAATCTGGGTCAGAGCAAGCCTGCTCTCCCTGAAGATTTCTTTCAGCAAACTCCGCTGTTTTATCCAGAAAGTTCCTGGCACACCTCTGGGTAACAAGAAACGGTCGCTCTATTATATAATAAAACCCTACCCCCCACAAATTAGCATTGGAAAATGAATGTGTGTTGAGTCCGGGAATGAGGGGTTTGCACCACAGGCACAGGGAGGGCTGTGTCCAGACAAGGGTGTGAGTGGCGGAAATCAGAGCAGGCCAGTCACTCAGTCACTGAACAAACACTCTCTGGGCTGTGGAGGTGAGCTCTATGTTAGCCCCAACGGGATTGGGAGTCCTCAGAGAGCTTGTCTGGGGCATTTGGGGTGGTGAGGTGGTGGGTCCCAAAAGAGCACCCCGACCTTAGGGCTCATTCAAGAGAGGCTTTGGAAAGTCCCATTCTCTTTTCATGTTCCCCTGTGCCGGCAACTTTGTGAGGCTCCTTCATATCGCAGCTACCCACCTCCCCGCCCCCAAACAGACACAAACGAGTGCAGGTTCCAGATGCCCCCAGAGGACAAGCACATCAACAATCGCAACATAGTGGCAAGGGAGGGGTAAGTGAAGACCATGCCGTGAGAGCAAAGGGAGCAGAAAGAAAAAGTCAACCCACAGAAGGGGAGGCTGAGGCCAGGGAAACAAATGGGAGATGGTGGTTGATTGAGCACCCCTCCCGTCTGTCTTTGAGTACATGTTTACCTCTGGTACACGCTGTGCTGTGACCCTCCAGGGCAGCAGTTTGACACTACCAGCTGCTCCGTGGGACAAAGACGGGGCTTTCTATTCCCATAAACCCAGCCTTGGAAACCTAGGGTGGCAGTCCTCCCTGCTTCTATCGCATTGGCATCAACCGGATGGCAGTGAAGTTGGTTTTCAGGTTTGGTCCCTGGGAAAGGGGTATGTGAGTGGAGTTTTGAAGGCTGCCTTGGGGTGCTCCAAGAGGGCAGGCAGATGAAGCTGTCTGCTCCCCTAAAGGTCTAGTGCAGGGGTCCTCAAGCTACCACATGTGGCCCACCGAGGACATTTATCCAGCCCACCGGAGCTGGATGGCAGTGGGGTAGGTGTTTGGTGGTAGTTGGATTCCACAGGGAACCCAACTTATGTATCCTATCAAGTCCCGACTGGGTCTACAGCCTTCCCTGGTTCCCCCTTGGCCAGGGCAGCCCCTTCTTGACACTCTCACTGCCTAGGTTACCGCCTGGCCAAACACCTCACAGAGCTGTGACTCAGTTTACTCACCAATCTCCCCCTACTAGACTGAGCCCCTTGAGCATAGCATGGGTGTCCTGCTCACCCACCAATATTCAGTGCTTGGGCTACAAGCCCTCCACACCCCTCCTGTTCAGGAAGAAGGGGATCCCCAAGACTTGAACCAGAGTCACAGCCCCAACATCCCTAGCCGCGGCTTGTTTCCATGGCAACGGAGAAAAGCGTCCTGACTCAGGCAGACAGAAAACCAATTCAAACAGAAAGGACCTGACCTTACCAGTTAATCCCAGATGATTTATAAACCCAGTTCCAGACTACTTCCTGCCCCCATTATTCTTATTCAGAGATTCACTTTAAGAAGAAGCTGTCATGGTCGTTGGGTGCCATCCAGTCAGTTCCAACTCATTCTACCCATAGTGCACCCCGTCCAATAGCACCCCTGGAGACACTGGTTTATGACTGGGACTCCCAGGCAGACTGTTGGGGTTTTCCACCTCCTTGCTGTGTGACCTTGCGCTGTCAGCTTGCCTTCTCTGAGACTTGTCTGTGAAGTGGGCAAATCCATATCCCCTCTTTACTAAGGTGATACTGATGGTTGCATCACAAACTCTGACCGTCTTGTAGGAGCCATCTGTCTCCTGGCAGACAGGACATCGATTGGGGACACAAAGATGAGAAGCTATAGGGCAAGTGGGTGGCAAAATGTGACTAGGCACACAGGTCTCTGAGCTACACTCCAGCAGTTTTGAGTAAGCAAGGGGCAAAGTGGGCACCAGGAAATGTGTCTCTGACCTCTGGCATCTCCACGCCAAACTGTCTGTCACTCAACTCAGCCCTTGTCTCATCTCACAGCCACTGTGAGCAATGGCCCCTCCCGCAACTCCTCTGCACACCAGTGGCTCCCTCCAGACCTGGCTGGAGGGCTATTCAGCTGTGTTTTGCTTCTCTGCCACCTGAGAGTCTCTGTTCTGTGCCACCCACACTGTTCCCGGAATTGAGTTGAGCTGTGACAGGTAGGGAGGGCATAGTGGGGATGGCCAGGTGGCCTTTGCCCCTCAGTGAAGGTTCTGTCTCCCCAAAGGTATCCTCAGCTGTTCACCCCACAGGCACAAGGTCCACTTATGGCAACATCTAAACCCCAGCCCTTAGATTTACCCTTTCTAGAGATCACACCCCTCTTTCCAGTCCCAGACCACCTCTAACTCCCCACATGCTGAGATGTTTTGTGTCCAAATCTTGGCTCAAATGTCACCTGCTTAGAGAACCCACCTCTGACCACCCAGCTCAAAGGAGCACCCCCCCCATCCCCAGTCCTCTTGTCAGAGCCCTTTTCATTTACACTCCAAGGTTTACCACTGTTTGTTCTAACCAATTGTTCCTTTGTTTTCTAGGTTTCTAAGGAAGCCACATGAGAGTAGAAACCTCAGTATTCTGTTTTTGGTCGCCTGGAACACAGCACACAGTCCTCAGTAAGAGTGTTATTCATGGATGGACGGATGGATGGATAGATGGGTGGATATATGGATGGATGGATGGATGATTGCATGTGTGGATGGATGAGTGAAATGTTGGATGGGTGAGTAGATGTTGTATGTGTGAGTGAGGAGGTAGGTGAGTAGATAGATGGATGAACAAGCAGATGGGTGGGTGGATGGATGGATATAAGTGGACAGATAGTTAAGTGGGTGGATGGATGAATGGATTGGATGGAATGTTAAATGGATGGTGGGTTGGTGAGTGGATGAAATGACTGGAGAACTGGAAGAAAGAGGAGGAGAAGAAAGGGTAGAGAAGAATTCTACTCTATTTGCAATGTCCTTCTCTCACCTCCCCTTTACTTGACCAATTTTAGTCCATCTTTTGAGACCTCTCCTCCAAGAAGTCTTCCCTGTCACCATACCTAAGTACCATTTCTGGATCCCTCCACCCCTGCACGCTCTGAACTCCATGTGAGGATATTTCCAACACCCTCTGCCCACCTGCTGTAGGTGCTGTGAAGGTCAGAGCTGTGTCCTTTCCATTTTGTATCCCAAGGCCTGATGCCCAGTAGGTGGGGTTTACCAAGGCCTTATCCAAAACTAGACACTTGAAATCTAGGCACTTGATTAGACAGCTCAAGAGTCTTCTGGATCACCTTGTTAGAAAGGACACCATTTCTATTTTCATTTTAGAGACAAAGAAAGTAAGGCTCAGAGAAAGCAGGCCACTTGCCCAGGGCCACACAGCAACGACTCCATGTGACCACCACACCACACTGCCTGCCAGCCCAGGTCACCCATGAATGAGGGGGCAAGAAGGGGAGGGAGTGCGTGCAGGTGACTCACCAGTTCTTTGAAGCTACAAGAGATAGGGAGATGTGGCCCAATATGCCACACACTGGAGCCTTTACATTCTCTCTCCCCCCCCCCAACCCCCCAACCCCCCACAACTTGCCAGCCCTTAAAGGAGACATCAACCTCCCTACACTCAGACTAGGAAACTGAGGTCAAGGTCACTCTGCACCAGGCCAAATTCACCCAAAGTGATTGCTGCTGATATTAGGTGCCCACCAGTCAGTTCCAACTCACAGCAGCCTGATGTGCCACAAAAACTCAGATCCCCTGCCAGGCCTGCACCACTCTCCCAATCGGCCCTATGTCTGAGTCCATCGTTGCCCTGGCTGTGTCAGTCCATCTTGTCAAGGCCTCATGATGTCCTTTTCTGGGGACTGGTCCTTCCCGATAACATGCTCAAAGTACATCAGACTAAATCTCGACATCTTCACTTCTTCCAAGGCAAATCGATTTGTTCTTCTGCAGTCCGTGGCACTTTCCATATTCTTTGTCAGCACGATACTTCAAAGACTTCCGTTCTTGTCAAGTCTAACTTAGTCACTGCACAGCTTCTACATGTGTATGTGGCAAGTGGAACGCTTTTGGCTTTAATCAAGTGCACGTTAGTCCTTAAAGTGGCATCTTTGCCTTACCGTTTAAAGAGAGCTTGTGCTCATTTTTCCAAGGCAATGCACCTTCCACTTCTTTCTTGACTGTTGCTTTCATAGGCATGATTGTGGATCCAAGTTAAATGAAATCTTAACCACCTTTTCTCTGTTTCTTGGTCCGTTGTGAGAAGTTATGTTTGCTTTCCCTTGAGTGGTCGTCCCTGCCAAAGCTATAGTCTTTGATTTACAAAGTTCAGCCTATAGAATTTGCTTTCAGAAGATTAATAAAAGACATGAATTCAGTAGAATATAGTGCTTAGCACTATCCTCCCTTCCTGAACAAGCCTTGAAAATGCCAGGTGCTCACTCACTTCCCAGTCTCTCTTACTGCAACACCACTGGCACGGGATCCCGTCCTGGCCAATGAGGTCTTCCTCCCTGAGATGACTCCTTTTTGACTGGATAGGGTTAAGTATCCCTCGAGGATGGCTGGAACTCTGGCAGACACTTTGGGGTCATTTCAAGGGATAAGGTGGTGAGGAGACAGGAAGAAAGATGAGAAGAAGTGGGCATGACACTGGATTAGGCCTGAGCACCGTGGCTTTGTTTTGATAAGGGAGCAGATAGTACATATTTCAGGCTTTGCAGACCACATGCGGTCTTGGCTACATTGCTTTCTCTCTATCTCTTCCCTTCCTACCTTCCCTCCCTCCCTGGCTCTCATCAAAAATGTAGCTTCTTCTTATCTCAGGGGCCCTAATTTACTGGGCTCTACAGGATATGCCCAGCCACCAGGTGAAGGATGTGCCCTTACTGTTTGCTGCAGCCTTTGGCTTGCCAGCCCCAAGCATTCTAACATAATCTTCAGGAAGATGTGTCACTCTCAGAGCCCAGTGGAAATGGGGGGAGGGGAGAGGGGAGGGAGGGGGAGGGGAGGGGGTGGACAGGCTCTTAAAAAGTTAGACACAGCTACTTTGTGAGCCAGTGGCTTCCCCCTGAGGTATTTGCTCAAGAGAAATGAAAGCTTATGTCCCCTCAAAAACCTGACCAGGAATGTTGAGCAGGTGAATTCATGGAGATCCCTACCTTGTGTTCAGACTGAAGTATGTCTCTCCCCACCCCCACAAAAAAAAAATCAAACTAAACTCATGGCCATCAAGTTGATTCTAATTCACAGAAATCCTACAGAGGGTTTCCAAGGGTATAAATCTTTTTTTTTTTTCTCTCATATCACTGCCCTGGTGGGAGTAGGAAGCCCAGCCTTGCTCCTGGAGAGTTGCTGCTGTATTTTGAACCGTCAACCCTGTGGGCCGCAGTACCGCACACAACCACTGCACCACCAGGGCTCAGCTTCAAGGCTATAGATCTTTACAGAAGTAGACAGCCTCAGCCTCCCCTTGCTTAGCAGCTAGTGGATTTGAATGACTGATCTGGTGGTTAGCAGTCCAATATGTCAATGCTTCCTCAACCCCTACACCGAAGGCAGGCAATATAACTCCATCTGGGAGCTGGACACTTTCTCATTGCCGATGTTACCAAGCCAACCTCACTGTCACCGGGTGGAATCCGACTCGCAGTGGCCCTATAGGAGAGGATGCAATTGCCCTGCAGACTTCTCCGACTGTAGCTCTTGGCCGGAGGGGAGTCTCTTCTCTCTCCCTAGGATTGCCTGGTAGTTTCGAATTGCAAGCCTGGGATTTGCAGTCTACTTTCTAACACACTGTGCCACTAGAGTGGCCGCAGCTTTTGTCCTAATCCCTTCCAAATGGTGTCTTATAAAATAGGAGTCACACCCTGGGTTGAGAGGGCCCCAGCTGACAGCAGAAGATGTATTTGCAGCAGCTGAGCAGGACTCAAGCAGAAGGCCAAGGACACACACACAGACACCATAGGTTCGGGGAAGGAACCGGCCCAGCCAGACTCCAGTCTGAAGCTCTAGCCTCCAAAACGGCGAGAGAATAAATCTGTGCTCTTCAAAGCCCCCCGCTGGCTGGGGCTCTTGTTGTGGCAGCTCCAGGAAAGTTGGACCCATGGATTAAGCAGTGGGCTGTTCACCCAAAGTACCATGGTTTGAACATGACTGTCACTCTGTGGGAGAAAGAGGAGGATGTGTCTGTCTTCTTCCCTCCAGATTTACAGACTCGGGCAGTGGCCTTTCATCCTATAAGGTCAATTCAGTCTTCAAAGGCCATAGGGGCTGCTCTACCCTGTCCTAAACAGTTGCCATGCATCAGAATCGACTCGGTGGCTGGAGGTTTGGTTTTAGAGTGGATGGGTCACCATGTGTGGTCATCGACTCAACCTCCCTGGGTTCACTGTGTGTCAATTATGCCTCATGAAAGCCCTTGATGGCACAGTGAGTCAAGGACTAGACTGTTAACCCAAAGATTGCTGCCTCAAACCCACCAGACAGATGAGACTGTCTGCGCCGGCACAATTTTACAATATCGGATATGGGGTCACTAAGCCCTGGTGGTAATGTGGGTTACCCATTGAGCTGTTAACTGCAAGGTCAGCAATTCGAACCCACCAGGCAGGAGAAAGATAAGGCTTTATACTCCCGTAAAGATTTACAGGCTGGGGCAGTTCTACTGGTTCCTCTAGACAGGCAGCCTCAAACTATGGCCCGCAAGCCACATTGGCCGGCCAAGGACATTTATCCAGCCGCCAGGTGTTTTTGCTGCCTCTGCCAGACCTGTTTAGCAGCCGACTCGTCGTGGAGCCCCCCCCCCCCCCCCCCCCCCCCCCCCCGCCCACAGTGAATTTGTTGATAGTTTTGTTTGTTTGTTTGTTTTTTAATTATAGTCCAGTCCTCCAATGGTCTGAGGGGCAGTGAACTGGCCCCCTGTTTAAGAAGTTTGAGGACCCCTGCTCTAAGATCACTATGGGTCAAAATTAATTCCATGGCAGTGGGTTTGGCTCATTGGTAGTGCACCAGATTAAGCACTGGGAAGCTCTGCAAAAGGTCGAACCCCTAAGCCATTCCATAGTGGTTACATGTGGGGATTCCATCTGCAGGTCAGCAGTTCAAAACCAAGGGCTGCTCCTCGGAGCAAGGCAGGACTTTCTAATCCCATAGAGAGTTATGGTCTCGGAAGCCCCCAGGGGGGCAGTTCTTCCCTGTCCTATGAGGTCACTGTGAGTTGACATCAACTCCATAGCAGTGAGCTGAGTGAGCCATCCGTCCCCCTGCCTGCTCCTGCTCCTGTAAAGACAAGCAGTCTCAGAATCCCGAGGGAGCATTTCTCTGACCTGGAGACATAGAAGGAGTTGAAATCAACTTCATAACAGTGGATTTTAAAGTGGTTCAACATGTTTTCTCCTTCTAACTGAAAGCAAAGAGTGATAGCTCCCGTGATGAACAGAACATTAAGGGGTAGGGGGCGGGTGGGGCAGGCAGTACGTCTGACCAGGTGGGGAACATCTGGAGACTGGCAGAGACAGTGAAGGCCGGAATGTCACCATGGGCACCCCTGTGTGGAAACTGAACGCTTGTTCTTCCCTGCTGCTGCCAAGGACCAGCAAATGTGAACCTCTAAGACGACCCCCTATGGAACCCAGGGGTACCCAGGCAGCCCCTGGAGATGGCTCAGGGACAAGTGAGGTCTTCTGCCACTCAAGATGACACCAAGCTTTTTCTGGCTGGGCTGAGACAAGTACTCGCGAGTTCTTTCCCAGGGTTCCCAATACTGGCGTGCCAAACTCAGCCAGTCCCCCACAGATGGGTATCTGCCAGGGCCCAGGTCACACACCAGAACTCGTGGAAGCTCCAGATCTTCTCCCCCCACCCCCACTTGTCACTGAGAGAACAGGAAGCACTGTTCAGCTCCCCACTCGCCATCTGCAGCAGGCAGGGGGCATGCTTGTCACGACTGCTGCTGTGTTCCCTCATCTCTCCATCTGACATGCGTCATCGCTGGCCGGTCGGGCAGTCGCCTCGCTCTCCTTCCTGAGGCCGTAGCAGAATGACCGGGCAGCTTATGTTGACCAAATGATCAGATAATACAACTTGTTGTCCCTGAAGCCAACCAGACCCATGGCGATCCCGAGCAGAACTGCCCCACAGGAGGCACACCCTGGGGGTGCAGGAGCTGAAATGGGTAGGTGGTCTGGACCCACCAGAATCCGCTGCAGTCTGGGCTCCGACAGATGGACGAACAGCCTCGGAAGCAGAGGGGCAGTCCTCTGTCTGTCAGGATAGTTGCTGTGAGTCGGAAAAAATGGGATTTCATCATGATGAACCAACACACCTTCTGCACAACACTAGGACTTCCAACGGGCAACCTTCCGGCAGACTGGGGTCTGGGTGAGGCATGTGGGTGACGAGGCAGACCATCGTCCTGTGGCAGATCCTAGGCGAGGTCTTCTTGGAGACCCGATAAAAAGGTGAATGAAAGGATACATGAAGGACTGCTCCTGGACACAGACTCCCAGGAGCCTTTCCCTTCACCAGAACCAACATGGCTCTTCTCAAAGCCTCTGCAAACCCAGTGAGATGAAATGTGTTGTGTGTGTGTGTGTGTGTGTGTATTCCTAACAACACGAGATCAATTCCACTCTGACTCATGGCAACCCTGAGACGAACCTCTCCTCAGAGTTTCTGAGACTGTCTGTCTTAACAGGGACAGACAGCCTCATGCTTTTGAACCCCCAGGGCTCAACCTACAAAAAAGAAAGTGGTCTTGTTTATTCATTCACCCATGCAGAGTCCTTCCAGAAAGCTCCAAACTCCAAGCAAAATTGCTCCCAGCCGTGTCCCAACAGTGGACATGTGTGTTCCTCTCATTGACACCCAAAAGGAGCCCTGGTGTGGCAGTCATGTGTTCGTGTGTCAGTTTCATGAGTGGGAGTCCAGGGGTGGAGTCTAGCCTGTCACTCTGGAGATAGCCGAGGAGGTCTCTGTGTGGGCATGGCTTTCTCCTGAGAATTCTGGGAAGTCTCGCGGTATTTCCCCAGTGGAGGTGAGAGACCATTGACTCAGTTCCTTGGAGATGAATTACTGACAAAATGAGATGACAGCATGCTGATAGATCCTGATTCTTGGAGAATGGAGGAGAAGCCACATGAGCTTAACCTGATGGAGCCAAACTGCTGGGGCTGGAGAAGCCACAGAGACCCCCTGCCAGTGCTGAGATGCTTCTCCTGCCAATGGATACTACTGATGGACCCTGAGTCCTGGAAACAAGGAGCCATGGGGAGACCCCTGCCAGCGCCGAGATGCTTCCACCCCAGCTGGATACACAAGACTCTGCACCCACTGGCCTGTGATGGTCCTAGTGTCATTGCACGTGCTTCGTGAGTTGGAAGGAGACTTTACAGACTGGTATCGGACATAGGGGCTAATATCAGACTTATGACCTTGGACTGGACTGAGTGGGGATGTTTTCGATGATCCGTTCCTCTTGAATATAACCCTTTCCTTTCTATCCATATGCATGTCTATGAATTTGTTTCTCTGGTCTATTCGGACTAACACACCTGGTGACACAGTGGGTTAAGCCTTGGGCTGCTCACAGCCAGGGTTGTGGCTCACACCCGCCAGCTACCCTGAGGGAGAAAAAAAAAGATAAAGACTGACTATTTCAGGGCCCCATGGGCAGTCTTGCTCAGCCCTGCAGGCCCCCTCCAAGTTGGGAGGGACTTGGCAGCAGTGAGTTTAGCTCAGCTGTCGCCAAGCAACACTAGGACGCCGTCTGTTTGGGCACAGCAACCCCTTTCTGAGTTGATGGTCTGCTTCCCCCTAAAAAATGGGGCCGGGTGAGAGTCAGCTTGCTCCACTTCACCTCTGGATGTTACGGTCTTCAGCAGACCCTCTGAGGGGGGTTGGGTGAGGCAGGGGCGGTCGGCCTGCGCAGGACACAGTGGAGCAGAGTGGAATGGGCCTGGGGAATGAGCATCACGTGAGCTCCCAGTACCTAGCTCCCCCATTTTGCCCCTAACCAGTCATTCCAGGGGACAGCAGTCACTGCCCGGCCCCGCGCCACGTGTCCTCATGTCCAAATAAACGTAATGAAGTCCCATGGAATGAAAGCTCTGCCAAGCCACAATGAGCTGCTGGAAGACAGTGTCACTTACAGGACTGTGGTGAGTCACTTAGGTGGAAGCAGATGCGGCGAGGGCCATCTTCCCTTGCATGCCTACTACGAACCCATGGGAAGCATAGGCAAAAGACTGAGACACCAGGGCTGGAGGAAGGTCTATTGACGACCTACCATGTAAAGGTGACCCCCATTTGCTTGCTGGAAGCTAAGAAGACGTGAGGCCTTTGGTGATGAAGATGAAGGACGCTGGTCTTCAGTGTGGATTGCACTTCCATGTTAAAAAAACAAAACAAACAGCTCACAACTGGACCAAGAAACAACATCACAGGAAACAAAGAAGAGATGGCCTAAGTTTTCAAGGATTCCATGTTTCTTGGATCCCCAATCAAGGTTCACAGACGCAGCAGTCAGGAGGTCACCTGATGGGTGGCACTGGGGAAATCTGCTGCACAAGAACAAGGAGGTCACTGTGAGGATGAAGGCATGCCCGAACCAAGCCATGTCTGTTCAATTGCCTCCTACGCCTGTGAAAGTTGGACACTGAATCAAAGCTCCCGGAGAAGAACTGATGCATTTGAATTACAGTGTTGACAGAAACAGTGAAAGCAGTATCGGCTGCCAGAAGAACAGATCAATCTGTCTTGGAGCAAGGATGGCCAGAATGCTCTGTAGACACAAGGGTGGTGAGAGACCAGGCCTTGGAGAAGGGCATCATGTTTGGTAACATGGAGGGGCTGGAAATGGGTTGACCCAGAGGCAGCAGCATGGGTTCAACCCTAACAAGTGTGAGGGTGGTGAAGGCCTGGGCAGGGCTTTGTTCTGCTCCACAGAGGGCTGCTGTGAGTGGAAACCAACTCAACGGTATTTAACCCAACAGCAACTTACACCCCCACCTACAGTTAGTTGAGTCCACCGTGATTTTGGCTCTTCTCTCACTGAAATACCTCATGGCCTTCCTCTTGGCCAAGGAGAAATCGGAGTCTTGGCTTTGGTTCTGAGAAAGAAGGCTGTATGGCGGTGGGGGAGCTGCGTCACACCTCTCTGCGCGTCAATGCCCCCCGCTGTAAAGGGAGATGATCAGAGCGGCTGGGTGTCTTGATGACTCAATGAGGCCCTGTCTAGACATGGCCTGGCACACACCATGAGCACTCAGCCCCAGTGTGCACGGACGCATTTCTCTCTTTGGACCACATGTCTCAGTTTCCTTACCTTTGTGAAAAGTATCCATTTTGGAATCCCTGGTTCTATTTCTTTTCACTGGGCATGGGTGGTTTGGTGGGAGAATTCTGGCCTTCCACGTGAGCAATTCAGGGTCGATTCCCCACCAATGTCCCTCATGTACATCCACTGCCCGTTTGTCAAGTCAAGGGAGGTTTGCAAGTTGCTGGTAGAGCCAACAGTTTGGACTGAGCTTCCAGACTAAGATGGACTAGGAAGAAAGGCCTGGCCATGATTTCTGGATGTCAGCCCGGTGAAAACCTTATGGGTCAGAATGATGGGGATCTGCAGCCCATCCTGGGGCTGATACAGGATCAGGTATCGCTTTGTCCCTCTGTGAGATCAGTGGGATCAGTCTAAGAGCTAATAGCAACTTACCTGCCACCTGTATGAGCCGTTTCGCCCACTACAATGCACTCGAATGCCCTCTGCTGGGAAAACAGCGGTGTCGTTCCCATCCCCTGACTCTGCACAGGGAATGATGGCTGCCACAGTGACCTCACTACCACAGAGCTGATTCCAACTCACAGTGATCTTTTTTTTTTTTTAGGCATCACTGCCCTCTGGTGGTGGGAGTAGGAGGCCCAGCTTTTTGCTCCTGTGGAGCCCGCTGCTGGAATTGAACCTCCATCCCAATGGGCACACATCCCAGGCCCGCACACAACCACTACGCCACCAGGGCTCAGCCCTCACAATGATCTTGTAGCGCAGACGAAAACTGTTCCTCCTGGTTTCTGAGGCTGTTGATTAAGAGCACGCTGCCATGCTGCCTCAGCTTTTTCTGGAGGCATGGCTGGTGGGTTTAAACCCCTGACCTTCCGTTCACCACAGGCCCTCGATCACTGGATCACCAGGGCTCCTCTAAATTAGAGACCCACCACTTGTAGAGAATATGACTTCCATGGGAGGCACACAGGACTTCTAGGTGATGGTCTGGGATGTGTGGTGACAGGTGTGATTGTGTCAAAGACCTAAAGAGAAGGCATTCTGTGAGATATAAAACCTTCAAGTCCGAGAGTCCCTTCTGGCTCAGAGAAACCTTATTGGATGGCCTAGTCCTACCCTTGTGATTTTCCACCAATGGAACTCATTCCAGGAGTCGACAGCTTCCCCTCTCTCCCAAGGAATGACTGACGTGGTTTCAAACTGGCAACCTTCTACTCCACAACCCAACTCATAACTATTCTGCCACCAGGGTTCCTCCAATAAGCACCCAAGTCAGGTCTTCTGGTCCCCAGCTTGCTCATCTGTAAAACGGAGCAGCCAGCCATTCCACAGCCTTAAGCCTGGATAAAGCACAGTCCGATGACCACAGGAACACCAGTGCCCAGCACGTAGGGGCTGGTCCCCTGTGGGTGGGAGGGAGGTCAACTCAGCTTGGCTATCTCTTCCCCCACACACCCCCATCCCCGGCATCCTCCCCACTGAGACGTTCTTCAAAACCAAAATGCTATGAGATGGAATGGAAGAGCCCAAGCCATCGTGCGAAGCCCGTCCCCATGGCAACAGAGACCTGCCGAACAGTCCTGTCTCACCTTAGCTTTCCACCCAGGCGTTTCTTCCCCCTCACGTGACATCCTGTCGGAGAGAGAACCCTCATTTGGCTCCAAGAGAAAGGGGTTGTCAAATGCCAGCTTCCTTCAAGGCTTGCAACAAGAGGCAAGTTTTGTTTTTAGACCTTTGAGGCCAGTCCTAAGACTCAAAGAAAACACCACCAGAGCTGTCGGTGTGGAATGGGATTCACAAGACCCCTAAAGGGTATAGTGGGGCTGGCTGCCCCTCAGGGCTTCCAAAGCTGTCTTTACAGAGGGGCAGAGGGCCACATCTTTCCCCCTCACGGCAGCGGGGAGGGTTCAAACCACCAACTGTGGTTCTGCACCGCCAGGTTCTGATTCTGATTCTGAGACTCAGAGCAAAGCCATAGTACAATAGCAAAACCCCAAAGTCAAACTCACTGCCCTGGAGTGGACTCTGACTCATAGCAAACCTCTAAGACAGGGTAGAACTGTCCTTGTTAGTTTCCAAAGACTCTTGAGGGAGTGGAAAGCTTTGTCTTTTTCCCAAGGAGTGACGGGTGGTTTCTAACCGCTGACCTTGAGGTGAGCAGCCCAACTCATAACCATCACTAGTGCTCCTCCCCAAAGGAGACTGTGGGCTGCATAGGCTGGGATTCACACCCAGGCCTTCCCAAGTAGCAGATGAGAGTCCTATTGCTGAACCACCCGTGAGAACCAGAACAGTCCACAGCCAAAATCTTTGTGGTGATGCAAGGGATGGACCTGCCTGCTACAGGAGGGGAGCTACAAAACATGTGTGGGAAAATGGAATGAAAAGATCACTGTGCGACAAATGTGTGTATAAGCAAATGTGGTGAAGAAAGCTGGTGGTGCCTGGCTATGAAGAGATATAGTGTCTGAGATCTTAAAGGCTTGAGTAAACAAGCAGCCATCCAGCTCAGAAGCAACAAAGCCCACATGGAAGAAGCACACCAGCTTGTGTGACCACGAGGTGTTGAAGGGATCAAACAATTAAAATTATATCATTATAAATAGGGGGGAGTACAGATTGGTGACCCAAAACCCATCAGTAGGTGAAGCGACATCCTCTTACAGAGGGGTTGCAGGGAGAAGATGAGCCAATTAAAGTACAGTATAGTAACAATGAAATATGCATCTTTCCTCTAGTTCTCAAATGCTTCCTCCTGCCCACTATCATGCTCCCGGTTCTACCAGACAAGTCTTACTAGAACAGGGGATGTATACTGGAGTCAGAAACATGGGGAATTTAGGATAGATGTTCCCTTAGAATAAGTGATGAGTGTGGTGACACTGGGAGGGTGGAGGGATGGTGGAGTAGAAAGGGGCAACCAATTTCAGGGATCTACATATAACCTCCTCTCTGGAGCATGGCCAACAGGGAAGTGAGTGAAGGGACATATTGGACAGTATATGATATGAAATAATAATTGGTAAATTATTAAAGGTAAATTATTATTATTCATTGGGGGGAGGGAAATATGGGGAGGTGGAGCTGGGGGCCTGAGTGGAGGGAGGATGTTTTGAGAGTGATGATGGCAACAAGTGTGCAAATGAGGTCTGCATACAATTGATGTGTGTATGGGTCGTGAGGGGAGGTATACGAGTACCCAATAAAATGATTCATTTTTTAAAAATGGGGGAGAGGGGAAAGAGATGGGTTTTTTTTAGAGGAACTCAAACTATAAGGGCTCAAGTGGAAAATGTTTGGAAATGAATGTGGCAACATGTGTGCAAATGTGCTTGATACAGATGATGTATTGAATGTTATAATAGCTGTAAGAGCCCTCAATAAATTTTTTTTTAATAGCATTCATACCAGGCCACATGGCTAACAAAAAAAAAAAAAGATCACTGTGGTCGTTACATAA
This sequence comes from Nesogale talazaci, assembly GCA_004026705.1. Lineage (NCBI taxonomy): Eukaryota > Metazoa > Chordata > Mammalia > Afrosoricida > Tenrecidae > Nesogale > Nesogale talazaci. The sequence continues at coordinate 3,841 of PVJH01002225.1, read as the reverse complement.
TTTCATGTCAACTTGAAGTGTAGGGGTGTCAGTCGGGTCTGATGGTGCCTCCTGTGGGCACAACCTCCTTATGAGGAGGGTCCTGGGAGCCTCCCCCTCCCTCTGCCTTCAGCTTCCTGCTGGAGAACCACTCTGAGACTTGTCAGAGGCCTGTGATGGACTGTACCATTGGATCCACAAGACTGCACCCCCAGTCTGTGATCATCCCACATTCTGCATCATTGCTTGTGGCTGTGTGAGTCTGAAGAGGGCCTGATTGACTAGCATTGGACTGACAGACTTGAGTTGAACTGGTCTGGGATGTTTTCTTGTTTTATTTTTGTTTTCGATTTTATTGGGGGCTCTTACAGCTCTTATAACATTCAAGACATCATTTGCATCAAGCATATTTGTGCACGTTGCCATCTTCATTTCCAAATATTTTCTACTTGACCCCTTGGTATAAGCTCCTCTTTCCCCATCCTTTTTTTTTTAATAAATCATTTTATTGGGGATTTTCTTGTTTTATAACTGCCTCTGGATGTAAAGTTCCTTCTTACACATGTATGAATGTCACTGGATTTCTCCAGTCAACCTAGTCTAACACACCCACTAACTTTTGATGCTCCCTTTGTACTTAGCCTTCAGCACTCTGTCATTCGCCAGACATGCACCCAATGCCTAACTGGGTGTCAGACCCTGCACTCCTGTATCAGGAGTTCTGGTATCCAATGGCAACTTCCAGGAAAAGAGGGTGCCCACCAAGGTGAGACTTTTCTGACTGATAGTGAACAAGTGAATAAGATGGAGCAGAAAGGAAGCCCCCACTCCCCCCCACCCGGGTGTCCACATATGTAGACCCACAGCTGAATGACCCTGGGCAAGTCACTTCACCTCTCAGAGCCCATTTCTGTCTCTGCAAAACAATGGGAGTCAGACTGTCTGATGAAGGTGCTTTGTAAGCGCCATGAGACAAGCTGTTGAGTGGCCTGGGTGGCATGTGGGGGGCGGTAGGCACTCAGCAACTGCTCAGTCCTTGTGCCTCTTGGGAGCAGAGAGAGCCAACTCTGGTTGTCTTCCCCGACCCCCCACCCCACCCCGCCCCCGACTACCACTGCGGAGAAAAAAGACAGTCTCAGAAACCCCTGAGACTGGGGGGAAAGCCATGGACACCCCTTAAAATCAATTGGGAAATAGTGAAAAAAAAAAAAAAAACAGAGTTACTGGTGATACAAGGAAAGCTCCAGAAGAAAGGAGCGTTATTAGCCTAACTATTGAAAAAGCCAAAGATGGAAAACAGAGAAAGGTCTGACTGCACCCATTTGATGGACGGAAAAAAACGGAGGATTCAGAAAGTGGATCGCTGGTGGTGGCGGTAAGGTCCCAGAGACGAGATTTGTCGCTATCTCTATCCTAACCCAAAGTTCTTCTTGCATGCTTGGCGTCTGCAGCTTCGCTGGTAAGGGGTTACTAGGCCTGCTATTAACAAGGCAGGGTGAGGAACCCAGGCTGAGTGAAACAGTCCCCAGGCTTCCTGGCCTGGTACAAGCGGCTCAGCAGTGCTAAAATTAGAACTGCTAAGGTAGTCAGGAATGGGGGGACGGGTACTCTGGGGGCAACTGTTTCACAGCCAGACAGCACTGGGCCTCAGCCCGGTGCCCTGGCTCCCCTCAAGGCCAGCCCCACATGAAGGAAAGCCCTCCAGCTGCTCTCTGGCCGCCTTGCAGGGACTTCCTGCTCATGTGTGCAGACCGGAACACAAGAAACATTGGAAGGGGGGGCAGGGCAGCCAGGCAGGCAAGGGGCAGATCTGGCAGGAGACAGGTGGCCCTGCTCATGCCACTTTGGAGACCGCCCGCAGAGGGCACATCCACGCAGGAGCCCATTGCTCAGCACCTGCTGTTTGCCTGGCTGGTGTTAGGAAGGGCCCAAGACACAGGGAACTCTGCCCGCAGGAAGCTTCCTTTAAGCCCCCATGGGTTCTGTTCATCCTCCAATTACCAAGTGCATTCTGCTGTGTGCCGAGGCCACCTGGGGACGATAGGGTCCTCCTCCCTATAAGAAGGTCTACTTTTTTCTCCACGTTTCCCTTTTGACACCCGATCGCTCGCTTGTTCATTCAAGCATCCAGTTTAACATCTGCTGAGCACCTGCTGTGTGGGTAGTAGCCTTGAACTTGAAACTGGGGAGACAGACGGACCAAGACCTGACCTTGATGGCAAGAAGCTGTGTTTGGGGTCTCCTTCTTTGCATTCCCTCTCTCTCTTTCATTCCGCTCCATGAACAAGTATTGAACACTTATTGTGTACTCCGGCAGGTCTGTCTCGGAAGGAGTCTGGCCAGGGTGCTCCTTAGAGGTCAGGATGGGTATACTTCATCTCGAAGACTGGGGACATGTCAGGAGAGACTAGTCCTTGGAGAAGGCCATCGAGTTTGGTCAAGCAGAGGAGCAGTGACCAAGAGGAAGACCCTTGAGAAGAAGAATTCACATGATGGCCGCAAGTCTGGACTCAGACAGAAGAACACTGTGAAGACGGTGCCAGCCTGGTGGTGTGCCGTGAGACCATAGGTTCCCAAACTTATGTAACCTACACTCCTTTTTCAGAAAAAAATTTAAATTTACTAAGTACCACCCCCCCCCACAGCAATGAAAAACTTTTGTAGCATTGCCCATAGTCCAGGATGAAGTGTAGGTATTGCTTTTGCAGCACCCCGCCCCCATGTTCTAGTGCCCCCCCTGGGGGAGAAGTATTGTCTACTTTGCTGCGGTAGACTGTACAGGGGGTTGCTGTGAGGCAGGGCCCAGGCAGGTAGGTGAATGTGCCTGGGGCCTGCCGGGCAGGAAGTGGCAGGAAAAGCAGGAGGTTGTGGAAGCATCCACTGGGCCCCATCCAGCAGTTAATCAAAAGCTCAGAGGCAGGGAGGGGGCTGACAGGTCTGCAGAGAAGCAGGAAGCAACACCAGCCCCCTTCCCACGGGAGCGTGGAGATGCAGGCAGCCAGGGGCAGGATACACTCGACATGGGAGAGAGAAACTGCTAGAAATAACCCCCCAAGAGGGAACGCTGGGAGCGAAGAGATGAGTCACATGCCCACGTGAGAATTTTCAGGAACTCGAGTAATATTCTAAGTTTAGAGAAGGAATTGGTGGGGGGGGGGGGGGCAGAAAAAAATCAAATCCCAACCTTCTCATCGTAATATGTTGGGACTGCTAGGTGCTGTCACATCAGTCCCCATGCTCTGTCCCTCTCAGAAGCCCCAAAGGAAACACTGCCCGGTCCCAAGCCAGTCTTACAGCGATGATGCTTGAGCCACTGTTGCAGTCACTGTGCCAATCCGTCCACCATTCCTCTTCCGCACTGCCTCTACTTTACCAAGCATGAGGCCCTTCTCCAGGGACTGCTCACGTCCAGCATACATGTGGCGAAGCCTCACCCTCTAGCCTTTAAGGAGCACTCTGGCTGTACCTCTTCCAGCCAACGGGTTGGTTCTTAGGGCAGTCCACGGTATCTTTAATATTCTTCCCCAACAACCATCACTCAAACGCACCCATAAGTCTTCCTTCTTCCTTCTTCATGGTACGGTTTTCCCTCACACATGAAGTGACTAAAATTCCTATTAGCTGGGGGAGGAGGAGTGGGGAGGGAGGGGAAATGTGGGGAGCTGGTACCGGGGGCCTAGGTAGGAGGAGGATGTTTCAAGAATGATGATGGCAACAAATGTGCAAATGTGGTCTGCACACAATTGACGCATGTATCGATCATGATGGGGGTTGATTTATAAAAGGGGGCCGAGCCCCGGTGGCATAGTGGTTGTGCACGGGACTGCGGCCCACTGGGATGGAGGTTCAATTCCAGCTCACA